>JAODAL010010360.1:0-105590 GCA_025379985.1 Phyllomedusa bahiana | reverse complement strand
TAAAAAATAAAAATTGATATGTTTTACCCATCACAAACCCTATTTAAATCTACACAGTTTTTGTAACCCAGAAAACATATCCACACATGCACCACACTTTGGCTACGTATTTGGATCTATTTTACGCAATATGATTTTCGGATCGAAAAACATATTGCTAAATACCATGTGCACATTCCATTAGTCCTAGGCTTCAATTTTGACAATCTCCCACCAGTTCATTAGACAAAGCTGGTGAACAGATAAGATGATAAAAGGGAAGGACCATGAGTTTGTTGTCTGTTTATTCAACCCACTATGTTTCAATACTCCGGTAAGAGGGTTGTGTATTTGGGTTGTATCTTTTGAAGTTGTGGGAACCAGGGTTAGGTGTTAACGATCAAACTATAAACCTCAAAACCCAGTACATCAAAACCTACAATAAAAATCCCAAGATTTATCACATTTACTGTAGAAATTAAGATGCCATGGACAGTTGCATACAGTTTTATTACTAGATTCATAACCATACATATATTAGTATTCACCTTAGGTATGTTCATACAGCATTTTTTAGATACATATTTAGATCTGTGTTTGTGACCCAAAACCAGGGCCGCTGCTAGGGGCGGCCGTGGCGGGTGATGGCCCGGGGCGCCGAGGCTCCGCTCACCCGCCCGGAGGTTAACCCTTGAGTCTGTGCGGCTGGAGATTCCAGGGAGCTGCGTGACAGTGTAAGCGGCGTGATGACATCATGCTGCTTACACTGCTCAGCAGCTCCGGGACCTGGACGTGGGGACTGTGGCAAGGTGAGTATGTTTTTTTTTATTTTATTATCATTAGCTGCAGGGGCTATTACTTGGCTATAGGGGACTATAACCTGGCTATAGGGGCTACTACAGGGGCTAATACCTGGCTATAAGGGGCTACTACAGGGGCTACTACCTAACTATAGGGGCTGTTACCTGGCTATTGGGGCTACTATAGGGGCTATTACCTTACTATAATAGGCTTTTATCTGGCTATAGGGGGTCTTACATGGCGACAGGGGCAACTATCTGACTACAGGAGCTACTACAAGGCTACAAAGGGCTACTATCTGGCTACCGGGGGCTACTGTCTGGCTATAGTGGGCTACTACATGGCTACAGGGGACCTGTTACCTGGCTACTATCTCGCTATCGGGGACTACTGTCTGGCTACAGGGGGCATATTAAATGGCTACTATATGAGGTGCTATACATAGACGGGGACATATTACCTGGCTCAGGGGGTATTACATGGCTCGGGAGAAACATCTGGCTACAGGAACTACTCATGGCACAAGGGCTACTATCTGGCTAGGGGGTACTACAGGGCTACGGGAAAAATTTACCTGGCTACTATCTGGCTAGGGGGGCCCCTTTTCCCGGGAAAAGGGGGCTACAAAGGGCTACAGGGGACATATTCCCGGGCTACTTCGGGCTCCCGGGGTACTGTTGGCTACGGGCATTAAAATTGGTATTAAATAGGGTCTATAGATGGGGAGTTTGTATAGAGATAGGAACTGGTGGAGCAGCGCTGATAAATTGAGGAGTCTAAGATGTTTGTTTTGTAACATCTACAGTGAAGAGTCGTGGCCAGGAGAAGACATCATGGCAGTCTGGGCCCGATGGAGATGAAGAAGAGAGAGAACAACTCTTCAGAGACGTCTCCTGTAAGTGCCTGGATGTAACTTTACTGTAATCATTTATATGTCTGCAGAGCCTGTGTACAGCTGGTATCCACCACTGTATGGTCACTATATGCTGGTAATATAGGTTGTAGTATAATGGTTTGTATTCAGTAATGGTATTGTGTATTATTCAGTCACTGGTGATGTGCTGGTGATGTGTGGTCAACAGTGTTGCGGTATTATTTGGTCACTATCTTCTGGTGATATGTGGTCACGGTGTGGCGGTATTTGGTCACTATGTGGCAGTTATATGTGGTCAACATTTTTGCGGTATTATTTGGTCACTACTTGTTAGTGATATGTGATCTCAGTAGGACATTGGTACTATTAGCCTGGGATTCTGGCTTTGTGTAGCAGTGTTATTTGGTAACTGTATAACTTTATTATATTTATACCTAGCACATTGTGTTAAAGCTTTTTACATATTTGGTTGACGGTGATGCACTGTGTCGCATCATGGGGCATTTAGTTATGGGGGGGGTGAAATTTCTTTACCTCGCCCTGAGTGCAGTTTAGCCTAGGAACAGCCCTGCCCAAAACGTATCCAAAATGTACACTATGATTTGCATTGATTTCAATGTAAAACACGTATCAAATCGAAAAAATTTATTGAAAAACGCTGTGTGCATATGCTTTAACAATCACAAAAATGTAAACTACTTTTAAAGCTTTATGTTGCAAGATATTTTGTGGCATTCTTCCAAAACACCCCTTAATCAAACCCCCACATGCTTCCTGCTAAGAAACGAAACTTACCATCATTTAAAAAAAGTTTCACTTGCTACTTCTCCACCTATAAAATATTTATATACACAACAGTATAACCGCATAGAGTAAGCGTAACAGGGTCAAATGTTATGGGAACATTGGAGTAGTAAATTCTTCAACATGAAAACCTCTTGTATCAGAGAGTTACTCATGAGATGGAATGACAGAACAATTTTGCATATGAAAAAAACATCAAGTGCTTGATGCTGGACCTTTATGCATATATCTCTAGAGTTTGCTTTCAATCTATCCTAATATTTGCACTATTTTGTGGTCCATACCTGGCCACATTTAACATTACTTTGACATTATGATAGCTTCAGTAATATAAATAAAGAAAAAAATACTGCAAGACACAGATATCACAGTGCAGCCACCAAAAAGTATCATGGGACATGACTAAGCATCTATGAAGAACGTGGTGACATCATACCTCTGGCATCATGGAAGAAACATCCAGTTCTGTTGCGATGGTGCCTGTGGATCACAAAGGACATTTTCAAGTCTTGACACAGGTTGGGAATGCTGTAAAATAAAACATAACCCATACCCACCCCTATAACCGCCATAGTTTCAGTGTTATTCGGCAGTCCCCCTGCTTGCATCTATGGCACGTAACTGCTGAGGCCAGGGATTGGCTACATGGTCATTCGAGCTCTGTACATCAGGCCACTGCTGGAGGATTACTGGGGAACAGAGCTCTGGGGTGGAGGAAACTTATGTATTTGTTTTACAGCAGTCTTGGCAAATTTTTGAAAATGTTGGAAACCGAACCGAGAGCGAATACTTTTAAACAGTAAATGTAATTTTATCTCATTTAAATTCATGTAGCTGAATTTACAGTATCTCACAAAAGTGAGTACACCTCTCATATTTTTGTAAATACTGTATTATATCTTTTCGTGGAACAACACTGAAGATATGACACAGTGATACAATGTAAGGTAGTCAGTGTACAGCTTGTATAACAGTGTACATTTGGTGTGCCCTCAAAATAACTCCACACACAGCCATCAATGTCTAAGCCACTGGCAACAAAAGTGAGTACATCCCTAAGTGAAAATGGACAAATTGTGCCTAAAGCGTTAATATTTTGTGTGGCCACCATTACTTTCCAGCACTGCTTTAACTGTCTTGGGCATGGAGGTCACTAGAGCTTCACAGGCTGCCACTGGAATCCTATTCCGCTCCTCCATGACAACATCACGGAGCTGGTGGGTGTTAGAGACCTTGCTCTCCTCCAGCTTCTGTTTGAGGAGCCCCACAGATGCTCAATAGGGTTTAGGTCTGGAGACATGCTTGGCCACCTCTACACTCATTTTCTTTAGCAATGCAGTGGTCGTCTTGGAGGTGTATTTGTGGTTGTTACCAGGTTGGAATACTGACCTGTGGCCCAATTTATGAAGGGAGATGGATCATGCTCTGCTTCAGTATGTCACAGTACATGTTGGCATTCATGGTTCCCTCAGCTCCCCACAGCCGGCAGCACTTATGTAGCCCCAAATCATGACACTACTACCACCATGCATGTCTGTAGACAAGACACACTTGTGTTTATACTCCTCACCTGGTTACCAATCACACGCTTGACACCATCTAAACCAAATAAGTTTAACTTGGTATCAGACCACAGGACATGTTTCCAGTAATCCATGTCCTTAGTCTTCAGCAAGCTGTTTGCAGATTTTCATATGCATCATCTTAGAAAAGGCTTCCTTTTGGGACAACAGCAATGCAGACTAATTTGATGCAGTGTGTGGCGTATGGTCTGAGCACTAAAAGGCTGACCCCTCACCCATTTAACCTCTGCAACAATGCTGACAGCACTCATGCATCTATTTTTAAAATACAATCTCTGGATATGACGCTGAGGACATGCACTCAGCGTCTTTGGTCAGCCATGACGAGGCCTGTTCTGAGTGGAACCTGTCTTATTAAACCGCTATATGGTTTTGGACAGCGTGCTGCAGCTCAGTTTCAGGGTGTTGTCATCTTATCATTGCAAGGCGATCTTTATGTATAGCAATAATTCTTTTTTTTTTCAGATCCTCAGACAGTTTATTGCCATGAGGTGCCGTGTTGAGCTTCCAGTGACCAATATGAGACAGTGTGAAGGCAATAACCAAATAACATACCTGATCCCCATTCACACTTGAGACCTTGCAACACTAACGAGTCACATGACACCATGAAGGGAAAATGGCAAATTGGGCACAATTTGTCCATTTTCACTTAGGGGTGTCACTTTTTTTGCAAGCGGTTTAGACATTGAATGCAGTGTGATGAGTTATTTTGAGGGCACACTAAATTTACACTGTTATTCAAGCTATACACTGACTACTTTATATTGCATAAGTGTCAAATCTTAAGTGTTGTACCATGAAAAGATATAATACAATATCTATAAAAATGTGAGACGTGTACTCACTTTTGTGAGATACTGTATTTAATAGTAGCTGACACATTTATGAAGAAGTATACTTCTTGATTCATACTTTTCAACTTCTCACTGTGTGAACAGAACCTCATTAACCTTCTTTACCCTCAGGCGCTGTTTTTTATCTTATTTGGAATGTATTAATCTGTTTGACACAATTTTAAAACCCCAAGGACAAAAGCACAAGTAATTTCACAGTTCTTTTCTTGTTAAGCCTCGATCCAGTAGCACAGCCTGAGTTGTAAAAATTAAGTAATTGTTACCTTGGGATGAGACTGATCACAGCAGTGGCTCCATACTCTTTTGACTGCCATAGTTTTCATGGAAGCAGCACAGCACATTTATAATTGTTGTGTGCAGTGTGAAGTAGACTACAGGCAGGACTGTAATAACAATCAGCCACCATATGGCAGGATTATTGGTTATAATAGTGCTTGTATAGTGGTAGCATAAATCTTCCCCTAACTTTCACAGTGATTGTATATCTGCCCCTGACTAAGTGATTAGGGGTTTCTATCTTCTGTGTTTATGTGGTTTCCAAATGATAGGAAGTGGAGAGCAGTGTAACCAGTCAAGTCCATCACAGTATTCACTGCAATGGTTTAAGTAGGGGGGTGAGGGGAAATTATTGAATGTGGGCTGGTGGGTTTGTGTGCTACAGCTGCTTTTCAGTATTGTGCAGGAGGATATATCTGTATAAGTGTATGCACTCTATAATAACTCTAAATATTCAATATGGAGACAGACAGGTACATCACAATATGCTTATGACTAAATGTTTTCCCAAAACACTTAGCAAACTTTTTTCCCTTAGGGCTTGTCCCCACGGCACGGGTTTGCAGCCGCTTTTTCAGACGGTTTTTGGTTTTGAAAACTGTCTGCAAACCGGCTGACAAACTTTAAAATGGACCTCTATGGAAAACCCCCGCAGCGGTCCCTACTGCACGGGTTTTCCGCCCGGCGTTTTTTCAGACCACTGGTGGTCCAAAATACATAGAACATGTTCATTCTTCCGCCCGGTTTTCGGGCGGAAAATGAACATGTCTATGGGAAGAGAGTGGGTTTTTCTCTGCTAATTGCGGAGAAAAGCCGTCCCCCTGTGGCCGTGTGCACGGCCCGAAAACAGTAAAAATACTGGTCGGATAAAGCGACCGGTATTTGTCCTGTGCCGTGGGGACGCGGCCTTACTGTAAGAGAGTAACTTTATTAATGCAATCCGTAATAGGGTCCTGAGACCTCATTTCATTTAAAGCAAAGAAATACCTCAATTCCTTTATGGGCATTGGAAAAGTAGCCTGATCCAAGAGAGGAGGGAACTTGTGTAAAAAATAACTTAATAGGGAGGTGTTTGGATCTTCCACCTTGGAACTAGAATCCTGCATGGACTCAATGTACAACAAGATATAGTATAAAATATCAGTATTTATGTTTGTCTCCTTACTTTATTGATATCCTTATAGGACAATGTTCTTTTAGTAGGATGTTTTTATTAGTGAAATTGTTAATTTAATAAACTTACCTTTTTGACTTGAACCAGGTTCATTCATGTGACCTGGGGAGGAGCTTAAAACAGGATCTGAGTGATCCAGACCATACGCTAAGACTAAGAACTCCGTACTGAACGGCGTCAGCGTGTTTTGTACTATATGTTTATTACCAAGATGCCAGTAACCCGGATATAGGATTCATTTTATATATGCTACACGAATAAAGTAGTGCTGGAGTTTTAATGTGAAACCTTCCTGGATGGAAGCTGTTTTTTCCCCTTTGTCTTCTCCCAAAAAATGCTCCCAAAAAGGCAATGCCCCACTCTGGTAGACACACCTGATAAAGCGCATAATGTCACATACACAGGTAATACATTCCTTTTACTATTCAAATCAACAAGGGGAAATGCAAAACTTGGTGCAACAAGAAACAACTTTTAGTCATCTGCACCTTCCCTGCTGAATGCAACAATTAGACCAAAATGTATCAAGAAATTGGGAGCCTGTGTCGGACTGCGGTGCCTAATACCCACCGGAGGAATTTCATTCTGGGGGCCCATCAGTAGAGTAGATTCTGGGTCCCACCAGTGGAGTTGATTCTGGGGGCACATGCTATAGCTACCATGTATGCCTCTTTTTTGCCTCTTTCTCTCTGCCTTTCTGCCTCTCCCAAGGATATATATGCAATTTAAAAGAAACTCAATGTCTACCATGCTCAGGGGCCCACCAGGGGTTTCCGCTGTTCCCCTATGGGCCAGTCCAAGCCTGCTGGCAGCCACTGTAACTTCAGTCCCTGGTATTTGTCAATTGCTCCTGGTTGACCACTTGATATTTGTCCCTCCACTTGGCACATATCTCCTGCATCTGCACCTGCAGGGGTAAATCTGCACCAAGGTCCTTCTAACAACACCGTCTGGCAGCACAGCGCACACCCCACACAAGTCACCCTCCAACCAGATGTATACTGAGCAGCAGAAGCAGCCTGGAGTCCCCACCAGCTCTATATATGGTGGTAGGAAGAACAGTGGCATAGCTCTAGGGAGTACAGGGGGTAGCTACTGAGCCCTGGAGCCTGGGCACTTCCATCACATAAGAATATATCAGTGTTATACATGGCAACAACTGGAACAATTAGGCAGGGTACGCCCACACACTGTGCCACAGTCAATAGTGCCCACACACTGTACCCACAAAGAACAATGCCAACATATTTTCCCCACATAGAATAGTGCCCACACACTGTACCCACAAAGAATAATGCCAATATATTGTCCTATCATAGAATAGTGCCCACACACTGTACCCACAAAGAATAATGCCTACATATTGTCGCCTCATAGAATAGCGCCCACACACTGTACCCACAAAGAATAATGCCTTCATAGTGTCCCCTCATAGAATAGTGCCCACACACTGTACACACAAATAATAATGCCAACATATTGTCCCCTCATAGAATAGTGCCCACACACTGTACACACAAATAATAATGCCAACATATTGTCCCCTTCTAGAATAGGGCCCACACATTGGGGCATATTTATTATGGCAATCGCTGCAGAATTCTAGTCCAATGTGCACCAAAATACTGATGTTCATGCTTTGCACCACATTTACCATGTGTTTAAGGACACATTACACCTTAGTTGCAAAAAGAGGCATATCCTCAGTAAGAGGGGCATAGTTTCACAGAAGGGGGTGTAGTTTATGTGAAACGTGCTGCAGAAGAAATGCACCAAACTTTTGGAGTAACTAGTGGCATTAAGTAAGCCAACTAATAGAAGTTGTAAAGTTAGACCGGACAATCCATACACAAGCCTAATTTATCAACACTATGATAAAAGTTGCTCATTGTAGGATTGTGTAGTCAAAGTATATAAAGTATTAGATTGTATTTCTAAATCTACACTATTGTGTCTGCCTCCAATGCTGCCCACCTATACAACATTATACAATAGGACATAATAGGCTGCTTGCCAAAAAAAACACAAAGGCGTTGCTGGCAGATGTTGGGCCAGTATCTTGTGCCAGAAACTGATTTCTCGTGAATAGGATGAATTCTAGGAAAACAAAACCTAACGTGTTCTAAAAAAAGGGGGCGTAGGCTGAAGATGTGAACGTGTTCATAATTAGACTGTGGTGAGGAACATCCACAGATCACTCTTCTGCATTGCTGTATGAACTATGGCACAAGCACTGGTTATCTCGCTTTTTGCTGCAATGTGTCTTCTGTGCATATCAGAAGGTAGGTACCTGAGGTTTTATTTAAATAAGAGGGAAAAGCTTATACCTTTACTTTCCTATAGTGTTCAGTAAACCTCAATGCTGTTCATTAGAATATCTTACAACATGATACAACATTGTAGAATACACTGAGGCTATGTAATCAGAGGGTGATATTAAATACACGCCCTTCTATGTTTTATGCAACAACATAGAAAATGTTGTAAATTAACTAAACTAATAACAAACAGTAATAAAGTCATATTTTTAGAGTTTCTGCTATTCAGCATTTCAGCTGTAAATGACAAAAATATTTAATAACTTGGAAATATTTATTATAATTTTTTATCGTTATTATTTCACTTATCTTGGAGAAATTGCAAGCTACATGTGTCCTTATTTTTGCCATGCACCAAAAAATTTTTTAAAAACTGTTGCCGCAGTAATTTGCATAACCTAAGCCAACAAAAAGAAAATGTAAACGTAGACTAGACGGTCTAAACATGCTCCAAATTTATCAACACTGGGATATATCTGGCTGATTTTTAGACTTTCTAGTCCAAGTTCACATTAAGTATTAGAGAGTATTAAGAAATCTGTCCTATTTTCTGGAAAACAATTTTGTGGAAGTTTTTCCATTAAAAGGGTTGTCTCACTACATTGATTCATCTCATCTCAGTCCTATTTTCTTGGTTTCATTTTGAATTCAGGGGTGTGTTTACTGGCTTCCACTAGGCTGCAGTAGAAATGAGGTCTGTAGCTATAGCAACCAGTGCAGGCAGCCTATCAGGAGAGATTGAACAGGTCTGTAGCTATAGCAACCTAAGGAGCTGATGCAGCCCATACAAGAGGGGATATCTCTGAATAGGTAGGACACTGTTAATGGACAAATATTGCAAAGTGACTTATTTTTGCAAGAACTTTAACATAAAAAGCAATCCTTGTAGTGAGACAACCCCTTTAAGTTTTTTTGAGCCAAAGCCAGGAGAAGCTTCATAAAGAAAAGACATATACTCTACTACTTCTTGCTGAGTCCATTTGTGGCTTTTGTTCAAGAAACTGCACCAAAAACTGCTGTGGCGTTTTAGCAAAAAACGAGTCAGACTCTCGTAAGGAAGGTTTCACACAGCCTTAAATAGCAGAATTTAAGTCCATCCTTTATGTTTTCTGTTTTATTTTAATCAACACCTGACTTTGGGTAAAGAAAAAAAATGCTTGAAGAACCTCTATAAAACGCCACAAGATGCTGTGTGTGACACCAGCCTTAGACTTGTTTCACATAACACCAGAAGTGGAGCCAGAAGTGGATCCAGCAAGATGGAGATGTATAAGTCCTGCCTTTCTATTTCCCATTTCTTTTGAATCCATTCCTGACTCAAAAACTAAATGAAAAACTTCCACAAAAAAAGTGTGAAACATCCTGAGGGCGGTTTCATACAGGCTTCTTTTTTGTAACTCTGCCACTGCAGTTTTTGTAGCCAATAGAGTTGAAATATAAAGGAAAGAGTTATACTTTTTCTTAGCGTAATAGTTCTCTGTTTGGTTGGAAAGCAGATCAGTCATAGTTGTCTCAATACAGTATTTCGTTTTGGAATATCCTGACCTCTACAGTAGAAAATGTCTGCAGCAGCCAAATGCTTCAAAATTGCATAGAAACACCACCAGACATCTTGGGGTTCATCTTAGCATCTGGGGAACCACAGGGGTAGGTTTTCTCCAGATGTTACCCAGACATTGTCTAGATTCTCTAGGATTAAAGGGGTTGTCTCACTACATTGATTCATCTCCCTCAGTCCTGTTTTCTTGGTTTCATTTTGAATTCAGGGGCGTGTTTACGGGCTTCTACTAGGCTGCAGTAGAAGCCAGGTTTGTAGCTATAGCGACCAGCGCTGGCAGCCTATCATGAGAGATTGAACAGGTCTGTAGCTATGGTGACCAGAGGAGTTGATGCAGCCCATACAAGAGGGGATATCTAGGAATCGGTAGAACACTATTAATGGACATATATTTCAAAGTGACTTGTTTTTGCAAGATCTTTAACATAAAAAGTGATCCTTGTAGTGAGAGAACCCCTTTAACGTTGAAGTTACATAAGGATTAGAGTTGACTTATTTTTTTTGTTGGTTGTCAATAAAATTCTATGCTGGCTGATCCAAAACCTGAAATTGGAGTAGAATTTGACCTTGACCTGGATCTTGCAGGATCCACTGCTAACTTTGGCTCAAAAAACCGCAGTAACAGTTTTAAAAAAGAAAGATCGTATCTTATGTGATAACATCCTTAATTGCTTGCGCTATTTTTCACCAATTTTGGCTTTTGCTCAGTTGTCTGTCACTAGTTGCAGAATTACAGATTCTCAGAAGGAAGTTCACTCCCGAGTTTTGTCTTGATGTTTGTAATAGAAAACACCTGCCCACATGAGTACATAAATGAAATGGGCTGTAGTAGATTGCCGTTTTTTTTTTATTTGGATATTCATCTCCAGACACACATCTGTAGAAGTTCAGAAGGTCACAAGACTAAAGATCAATGTGTTCCAGTTGAAATTCATGGGTGACTTCCCGCAAAACAACAGAAAAGGGGTTCTGAAACCTCTGTTTCTCATTTTTAAAGGTATTGTCTCACTACAAGGATTGCTGCTTTTTATATTAAAGATCTTGCAAAAACAAGTCACTTTGCAATATGTGTCCGTTAACAGTGTCCTACCTATTCCTAGATATCCCCTCTTATATGGGCTGCATCAGCTCCTCAGGTTGCTATAGCTACAGACCTGTTTGATCTCTTCTGAAAGGCTGCCAGTGCTGGTTGCTATAGCTACAGACCTGGCTTCTACTGCAGCCTAGTGGAAGCCAATAAACACACCCCTGAATTCAAAGTGAAACCAAAAAATACTGAGGCAAGATGAATCAATGTAGTGAGACAACCCCTTTAAATCAGTTCAGCACTTCCCAGAGTTTGACTGGAGATGTGAAAGTTTTCTGTGACATGTTTGCATCACATCACTGAGAAATTTTTGACTATATTACGAGAAATGCACAAAATCACCAAGCTAAGACTGGAACAATCTCACTTTTTAAAGGTGTACTAGCACAGATTGGTAACACGATGATTTTCCTTTGTAGTTTTAAATTCAGTGCATTGAGATGCTGTGTAATGTCTACTAAGAAATAGAGGTCATAAAGCTACTTAGCATTTTGAACATCCATCTTATAAAAATGTACCCTTCTGAACATGAAATCAATTTATTTTTTCTAGCAATTTAAAATTCATTGTAGGGTTTTGCCTCAGTTTATCCATCTTAGTTTATTGTAAAAACTGAGGTCTTTGTATTTCTTCTAGACAAGATTTAGACTGCTGATGGTAAAAGAGGTATTCTCATTTTATTGATCAGCTTTAAACATGTAGGCAAGGGTAGATAAAGACTATTACCATATACATTGCTGTTTTGAATTTGTTTCCTTTCAGAGTTAGAGCAGATCTTATATCTTGCTTATGTACACAAGTTTTATTAGGTTACCAGCCACCTGTCTCTGCTATCACAGCCCTGGCTGGATTGGTGACATCACTCCTTGCTGTTTCTTATCAGAAGAATGGAGCATATTTATGTTTCTTGCTGATAAAGTTTAACACTTTAGAGCTCTGTAGCCTTGTGCACTGCTGCTTAGACCCTTCCTACATGCATGTCCCTCCAACAGACTCAGCTAGGAATAGCAGAGCTGATATGCCAATCACTGCTGTATACACACCCACAGCCTGACCAGGAAGTGGGAGCTGGAAGCTGGCTGTGAATAGCAGGATCTGTGAAACAGCCTGATGAGAAAACCCTTTAAGACCTTGCAATCTTTATAGTGAGACAACCCCTTTAATCAGCTCTGTGTCAAGCTCAGGAGATCATGTTCCTAAAGAGGTTCCTAAAGAGGTTTTTTTCAGGGTAGCCTTTGAAGTCACACCGCTTTCATCGTCCTTCCCAATTCTTTCGAAATGAGGTAGGAACAATAGGGTGTACACTAAGACTGAGGTTAGAGGAGACTACAGCAGAGGATCCTGGGCAGGGGTGTAACTAGAATTCTTAGGGGACCATAGAAAAATAAGGTGGGGCCCCACCACCTAATGACAATAAACTAAAACAGCTGCATAACTAGCAAAAATTCAAGGCATAAATAATACTACTATATATCAGGGAACCTAAATATTAGAGCTAGATAGTAGAAAGATACAAACTACGTGCTCTCTACAAAAAGGAACAATGTTCTTGCACCTGATGGGAACCCCCCAACCTCTTGGCCCCATAGCAGTCACTTTTTTATACATGTGCAGCAAGGTCATTAGGAAGTTTCGTTAACTCGGTGAAAGATAGTATCACAAATAGGTTCAAGGAATTGCAAAGTTTCTAATCAGGTTCTCCCCACAACTGAATCAGAACTTTCGTTTATGACAAATAAGATGAATAATTTATCCTAATTGATCCCATTAATTTTAATCCTAAATATAGGGAACATTGGGTTCTAATTTTTTGTCATTGGGTAGAACAGCTTTAATAGACTACACTGTTATGCCTGCCTGAAAAAAAAAAATAGAAACCTGATGAACCAGTAACCGAGTAGAGATAGAGGCACTTACCATCTGAAATATCAGTGGAGACATTGAGGAAAATGTCTCTGTTACATGAATAATATAGAGAAAAGTGCCAGAGTGACTGAGCCTAGGTGTGAACCATGTTGCTAGGTTCTCGGTCAGATATAGCATTTTGATAGCCACACATACATTGCTATACTCTTCTCTGCCCCATTAGACAATACACTCAAAATTAACACCAATATGGGGCAGCATGGTGGCTCAGTGGTTGGCATTGGATTCCTGGCTTCAAGTTTGCCTTATTTAACAAAACTTTCTAATTGTAGCTCTATAAGTATTGCTCATAGCAACCAATCAGAGCTCAGGATTCATTTTTTAAACTTGCTCTTGAAAAATTAACGCTGAGATCTGATTGGTTGCTATGGACAACAAAGAAACTTCTACAGTAAAAAAAAATTTGGTAAATAAAGACCATAGTGTTTCTGTGCTTTTTTTATCGTTATTTTTAACTGATTTTCATTTTCTTAACGTTACCAGATGATATTGTACAGAAAGAGGTATTCTCATTTCATTGATTAGCTTTAAACATGTAAGTAAAAATAAATAAATACTATTACCAAATACATTGCTGTTCTAATTTTGCTTCCTTTCAGAACTAGAGCAGGGTGCTGATTGCAGGGTTCCGATCCATTACAATGGCAGCTGGAAGCCTTATGAAATCTTATGAAACCCCAGGCAGGAAGTGTTAGAACCGCCATCTTTGAACATCCTTCAACATTGTTTATATAGGGTGTATTAACGATCAATCATGTTCCCTAGTGGTCAGGTATATGTTAAAAAAAAAAGTGGAAAATGAAATACAAAATATTAAAAACTCTCCTTTTTGCCATTTTACAAATGAAAATATAAAATAAAAAAATTACACATCATTGGTATCACCGCGTCCATAAAAGTCTGATCTATTAAGATCTAACATTAATTATTCCATAGGCTGAACACTGTAGAAGAAAAAAAAAATCCAAAACACCAAAATTGCGAGTGTTTTGGTAATTTCATTTCTCCTAAAAACTGGAATAGGTGGTCTTCGCTATTTTGGTGGCCCTAATGGGACCTACACAATAATAGGTTTTAATGCTCTGGCTAATGGGTGTATATAGCTGTATTGTGGCATAGAAAACTTTGGAGAAAGAGAGATCAACAACAGTTAGGGAGTCTTATAGCAACAACCTAAATAAAAAAACAGCTTCTTGTGTTTGTTCACCTGCCACATCCAGAGAGGAGGCTTGATATCCTTTGTTGAGGGAAAATGTTTAGTATTACCAATGGCCCTCTTTTTATTTTTTTTATAAATAACATTGTCTATCTTGTGGAGTAGGAAGTCCAAGATTGTCTGAAGAAGGTAGAACTGTATTTGCAACTGAGTATTGTTTGTGAGGCTCCAATCACCACCTCATATCTAAGCCTTCTACGAGATATATGCATCAGAAGAATCCCCTCAGTGTATACTTCTGACCGAATGCTCATATGTATGCCACTGTATAGCCAAACTTAGGTATACATCACCCATTGGCACAAAATTAAAAACGAAAAAAACATATACTGTGGGGTTCTTTTTGGTGGCCCACTGTATAGACGGTGTAGTTAACTGTGATGTCCTACACAGAAAAAGTATACTAATGCATAAAGCCTGATGCAGGCAAAAAGGACTGTGCAACATATGAATGGGGAGATGGAGGGGCCCGGGGCTATGGTTAGGCTATATCTCCACTGCACACAAAAACGACTGAAAAGATGTCCCATAGACTTTTTTTCTGCTCTATTTGCTGGTCATTTTTTGAAACGTGTTGCAAAAAACGACTGAGCAGTGCAGAGAACTTACTATTAGTCTATGTAAAGTGCCCAATGTTTTTTGGCGCGTTTTTTGCAGAAATCCATAGGAATTATAATGCTTTGCATTTCTGCAAAACAACACACTTAACAATGCTCAATAATACGTAAAATGTGCCAAAACAATGGATGTTTTTCAGCAGCTTTTATAAACATTTTTAGGATTTGCTTTTCACAGAGTTTTTTTGTCCAATGCTGTGTAGACGTGGTCTAATAAAAAAAAATAAAATGTGAATGCACTCGTGCTGTGCAATTTATTGCTATGCCAACTCATACTGACCTTTTATAGGAGTTTCCACAAAAACATAACGTATACTAACCGCTTTCTCCATTTATGTATGAGATATTTACAGCAATAATCAAACTACTTTTTTCCCCATGTTTCTCAGTGCTCGCTGAAGACTGTGCACCTTATGTGGATCCCAAGATACAGCTAGTCCCCAAACAGTACTGTAGTATACTTTCCTCCTGTGGGGGAACTTGCACCAACAGAATGTGCGTTCCTTTTGGACAATTGGATCAAACCCAGATCATGTGTATTGTGAATAAGTAAGTAGAAAAACATACAGTGGTCTAACTCGAAATCATAGGGACCTGTAGCAAAGTGTTATAAGTCCTAATGATAATAAATTGAAACAGCAGCATAAATAGCAATAATTAAAGGTATTAACAGCTTGGCCATATATCAGAGAACCCACATAGTAGTGCTAGATACCAGAAAGATGACAACTTGTTATTCCTTACAATAGAACAATGTTCTTTTACTTATAGGGGTGTTCTGGGACCGATCAATGCTTGTTCGTCGGTCAAGGTACGACATTCCATGCTCGTTCGTCCATCGGGACATGAGTGAAAGTAGAAGATAAACTTTATACTTACCTCTCGGGTGCTCTCCTTCACTCCCAGCTGCCGATCCGTTTACCCAGGCTGAAGTAGTAAATGTTCATCGTTGACGTGACCGCTCCAGCCAATTTCAGGCCAGATGGTTTAAGTGGACTTCACGTTGTGATCTGTGAATGGTTGGAGATGTCACATGGATAATGAACGTTCGCTGCTTCAGCCTGGGTAAACGGATCAGCAGCCGGGAGTGAAGAAGAGCCCCTGAGAGGTAAGTAGAAAGTTTAGCATCTACTTTCACTCATGCCCCAAAGGACGAACGAGCATTGATCAGTCTCAGAACACCCCTTTAAGTGGGCTCCACTTAACCTCTATTGCTATGGGTGCTATGGTTATAATTACATCCATACTAGGGGCTCAGAGGTTGCAGCTCTGGGGTCCTGGACTCAAATCCAACCATAGATGGTGGGTTTCCTTACACATCCTATAAATTGCTGAAAGGATAAAAGCTTGTAATGAAATTGCCCCAGAGTGTCTGATAGGGAGATTAGATTGTGAGCTCCTTTGGTCTCAGACTCTTTAAACAAGTAAAGCATTTTGCTACAAAAAAAATTTAAGTACATGTAATTGAAGATATTAATTGAAAGTTAAATCCTTGTTTATTGTTAAAAGTGTATATTATAGTTCAAGTTGTAAGGGCAGTAAAATAAGCCAGGATTGCCCAGCTTCAGTAAAGGGACAAGATAGTGGCTTTAAAAGCTTTTGCTTCCAGCAGATGTTCACGAAACAATTCAAGAATACATCAGCAAGGACACAAAAACTGATAAAGTGTCATAACAAAGCCAAAGTCATCAAGATGCAAAGACATAAACATGGTGTAGATTGAAGGTTACATGAAGCAAGCATAAAGTTGGAGAGTAAAAAACTAAGAATTTTTCACATTGTACAGAATGTCAGCACCTGCATTTTTAGGAGATATGAGATGTTTTTTAGGCTAGAAATACACTATTGTTTGAGATGTGACTCATACTATTTTACTATGGTGAGACATGCAGCAGACTTTGTCATGATGCAACAGAATGGTCAGATTACAATGGTTTTTCATCTAGATCATTCCAAAATTCTAATCTGATTCATTTCATATTAATATAAAAAGAGAGGGATCTGCACCCAACAGCTTAAATTAGGCATCACTCCTTAAGGGAACCTGTCACACTGAAGATGCTATCTGATCTGCTGGTAGCAAGTTATAGGGCAGCAGGAGCTGAGCAGATTGATATCTTGTTCAGTGGGGAGAGATTCAGTACAACTTTCATTTTATTAATTTAAATTGCTGCTAATTGAGAGTTAAGGAGTCCAGTGGGCGGTCTTATCTGTGATTGATAGCTATCTCTCTAAGCACACTGATACAAGAAAGGCTGTCAATCACTGATAACACCGCCCACTGGACTCCTAAACCCAGAATAAGCGAGGGTTTAAATAAATACAATACAAAATTCTACTAAAACTTTTCCCACAGAACAATATATCAATCTGCTCAGCTTTTTTTTCCCTCTATAACATCTTACCAACAAATCAGATAGCATTTTCAATGTGACAGGTTCCTTTTAATAAATAACTGCACTTATACACGGGGCCGCTGTCAGGGTACTATGGCTGGTGCTGTCGTACAAGGCCCAGATCAGATGTGAAGCAAAGGAGCCTGCTGACAATGGCAACTACCGCCCCCTTCATTCACAAGTTTGTTTAAAAGAAAAGGCCAGTTTCTTCTATCAAATTGTAATAATGGAGCTATGCCCCTCTTCTCTCATATGGGGCAGGGCCTCACAGTCACCCTATGATGCTGCCAATTTGTGGTGTGGAACATCCACAGCAAATTTATATAAATCAGCAGAGTCACAGACTCCTGTGAGGACTCAGGCATGTCCCGGGAATGTGTGTCCAAGTTAGTGGAAAACTATGGAGGAGCGGCCTGACAAAATTTAGTATAATGAGGTCACTACAATATGCCGCATGGGACACACAGCAGCTGGAGAAGCTAGCAGCTTGGTGGGGGAATTGGGGGAGGCAAGTTATTTTATTTCCTAGTGCAATTAGCAAGGGGGCATAAAAATGTGGGGCTCTACCTACTTAATAGGAGGGGCCTTCCAAATGGGGAAGTTACCGACATAATGAAGTGGTTTGCCTACCTAAGTTCTAATAAGCAGTCACTAAAATAACAATACACTGCAGTACATAAATACCGCAATATTTTGAACTAGCAAGTACCTTGGGGGGATTAAAATAAAGACTTTTTTTAGCAATATAAAAAAAATTAAATTTAAGACTCCCTCTTCTCCTATCGTACAAAGGATTTCATAAAACAAACAAACGGTATTGCAGCATCCATAAAAGTCCTATTAAGTAGAATATAACCGTATTTAATCCTCAAGATTAACTGCCCCCCCCCCCCCAAAAAAAAAAGTACCCAAATTTTTGTTGCTCATCTGGCTTCCACAATAAATTGGAACAAAAATTGGTCAAAAGTTGTACCCCAAAAAAGTACCAATAAAATTACAGCTCACCAAAAACAAATTAATAGATGACAGAAAACTAAAAAGGTTATTTGTCTTAGAAAATGACAATTCGAAGCAGATATAATATATATATATATATTTATATATATGACAAGCAGTAAAACATAAATTATACCGTAAATTAATTTAGTGTTGGTGAATTTGTACTGCCCTATATGATAAAGAGAACAACGTTTTTACTGTACGGTGAACTCCAAAAGAAAGTAACCCCCCAAAACAAATGGCCTAATTGCAATTTTTCCCTTTTCGCCCCACAATTTTTTAAGGTGCTCTTGGCTGTAAGGGGTCCTAAATTTCCTGATTATGGTTCTGCTTCCACATATGTAACAGCTGATCACACTATGAAGTCCCAGGTTCCTTGTCTCATCTTGTTCAGATGAGGGCGGTTAGCAGATCGTGCAGATTCTTAACGTGGTTAGAAACATTTACTGGATTATACAAAACAAGGAAAATAATAAAAATTTGTAAAAAAAATACAAAGCCGCAAAAAAAGTAGCGACTTCACTATATTCTGCATTAGTGGAGATAAAATAAGCTCATGCTGCTGATTATCCGACTTGCAAATATTTTGTTTTTTCCATAAAAGTGAAAAAATGGCTGACATTTCATGTACTAACAGCATCATCTGTTTCATCCACAGCCTTTATGCTATTATTGGAGTGAGCATCCTTTTCATTTTATTGGTGATAGGAGGTATCATCAGTTCTTGCTGGAAATGTTTTGTAGTAGCCAGCCTTACCAGTGGTAAGTAATGCTTCTGATATAGTAATAGTCATATAATCGAAGAGCTCATCTAACTGTATTTGCATAAAGAAATTGTAAAGAAATTTTGGTTGATCATTTCCAGAAACCGCTCCACTCCTGCCCAAGGTTTATGTGGTATTACAGCTCAGCCCTCTTAGAGGGGTTATCTGATTTATATTTAAGAAATTAAAAAAGGCTAAAGTTACACAAACAAAAAAAAACATATATATACACACATCACTCCACAAAAGTCAGGAAATTTGTCTTTTGGTTAAAATTTCAGGTTGAACATAAAAATTTTTGAACATTTTCTTTTAATGAGACCATAAACTTAAGAATGTTCTTGTCCAACTGTTCCATTTTTTAGTTCTTTTGCACAGTTTGCTGAACTCTAACACGGAGCTTAATGGCAAAAATCACAACAGGTGATTGATCTGAGAATTGCCAAATAAGTCTAGGACACTGTTTCTCAACTCCAGTCCTCAAGACCCACCAACAGGTCATGTTTTCAGGATCACCTGTGCAGAATGCACAACTTAAACTCTATCAGTTCTCTATCTGTAAAACACTAAAACGTAACTTTTATTATATATAACTCTTAACCTCTATACACACTATTTAAAAACCTGATTTCTAACCTCACCATTTAACCCTTTCTACTTCTGAAGGAAGGAATAGCTCCTTTTCTACTATCAAGTCTGTTGGAGCACCACCTACCCACAGGAAAGCCTTATATATACAGCAATTTACTAGCTCCAGTAAGGGATCCCAAGCCTCCTACTTGGGCAGTCATCCCTAATCTAATGGACACAAAACAAATAAGGCCCCCTTGTGACACCGTCTGCAGCGGGTGACACTTCTAGACAGAGGTGAGAAATCACAATTTAAAATGTTACACCTGACCTCCCAGGTGTAATGTGGTCAGGTGTAATGTTTTAAATTGTGATTTCTCACCTCTGTCTAGAAGTGTCACCAGCTGCAGATGGTGTCACAAGGGGGCCTTGGCTTGGGATCCCTTACTGGAGCTAGTAAATTGCTGTATATATAAGGCTTTCCTGTTAATAGGTGGGGCTCCACCAGACTTGATAAAAGAAAAGGAGCTATTCCTTCTTTCAGAGGTAGAAAGGGATAAATTGAGAGGTAAGAAATCAGGTTTTTAAATAATGTGTATAGAGGTTAAAAGTTATACATAATAAAAGTTACGTTTTAGTGTTTTACAGATAGAGAACTGATGGAGTTTAAGTTTGCCTATGGCAAAATAGTAAATATAGTGATCAAAAGTCACTCTCTGTTCTCTTGCGAGATTCCCATTTTTTTGGAGACTATGTGACAAAATATAAATGTAACCCATATTTACCTCTCCCATAACTAAATGAGCTACCGTGGTCCTCCCTTAACCGATTATGTAATGTTAATGGATAACCTGATGCTGTGGCCAATCACTCACATGCTGTATCTGCAGGCATGTAACTGCTGAGGCCAGAGACTGGTTGCAGAATCATGTGATACACAAATGTGACATCATCAGTAGGGGCGGGGAGCACTGGAGCTCTGGCAGCGCTGGAGCAGGAGTGATGGGAGAGGTAAGTAGGTTAGATTTCCATTTTAACACAGTGGGAGGTGGTAGAGAGGATTTTAAATGTCTTGGAAAACCCCATTAATTATTACACTCTTTAATTGAGTCAGCTAAAAGAGAACCTGTCACATAGTTTTTGCCCCCCTGGCTGAGGACAGAACAAGGTAGTGTCAGACCTGCTGTTTCCAGCGCTGTGTCCCTTATTCTATAAGATGCTGGAGTTTTCGTAAATTTAATGCTCAAATCTGCAGTTTTCAGCCAGAAGACTCATTCGTAGGGTCATTCAAAGTCAGTTTTTTTTTCAAACCCCGCCCATCTGAGGCTAGCCCCGCCCACCTCAACTGATAAACCTATTACTTTGAATAGGTAGAACCATATGAATAACTGCCAGTGGGTGGGGCTAGCCTTTGGTGGGCGGGGCTAACACCTACTAATGAATAAGATTTGAGGGGTAAATGCTCTAACACTACAGCATCTTGCCCACCGGGCAAATGCCTGGTTTGCCCTATGGGCAGTCCGGGGCTGAATCTGGCCATGAATCCTGTTGATGTTCCTCTGCCTAAGCACAAGTCGGGAGCAGCTATGTCAAATACTACAGACCCTTGTGCGCCAGCGGCCCTTCCAGCTCCTGTGGCTCCAACACCTCTGGTTGCTACGGGTAACCCCAGCCGGCATTTACCTCCCCCACCTTGTTTTGATGGTAAGGCCTGCCAGGGTTTCCCTAATCAGTGCAAGGCGTTCGGCAAGAAAGAAGCCAAGGCTCTACCTCCTCAAAGAGTCTATGACTGCCCAGTAAACCGTCTTCCAGACTCTACACCCCCATGAGGCAGGGCATACCCCTTGGGCCACATGTATGAAAACTGTCTAGGTCTAAGACTTTCTTTGTTGCCCATAGCAACCAATCAGAGCTCCCCTTTAATTTCATATAGTGCTCTGGGAAAATGAAAGGGGCGCTCTGATTGGTTGCCACGGGCAACAAGGAAAGTCTTAGACCTAGACAGTATTCATACATGTGGTCCAAGGCTTGTCTTTACCCAAAACCGAAGCCATGTGCGCAAACATTAAGAAAAACTTGCAAAGGGGCTTCATCTGCAAGTCCTTCTCATCTGCAGTGGAGGGCTTCTTTGTTGAGAAGAAGGATGGTATTCTCCGTCCCTGTATCAATGTGGTTTCCAGCTTCCAGCAGTTCTTCCTATTTTATGTAAGGACTTGCTTTATCTGGATTAGTTTTAATCTTCATTTTGCATTATGTTGGTGACCTTTTGGGTCTTTAGATCCAATTACCAGTTTTTCATAGAGTTGTGGTGTCAACATACAATGGTCGTCCTGGAACCAATCAATATTCCATGTTGAGGAAGCACTGGATAATGTTAGATTAAAAATTAAAAGAAACATCAAAAAATTCTGAAAAAAATGTTTAACATATAAACACAATTTAAATGGCCGGTCATTTCCTGATGACCCATTCCCTTTAAAGGGAACCTGTCACATAGGTTATGCCCCCCTTGCTGAGGACAGAACAGGGTAGTGTCAGACCTGCTGTTTCCAGCGCTGTGTCCCTTTTTTCATACCCTGCCCACCTGAGGCTAGCCCCGCCCACCTCAACTGATAAACCTATTACTTTGAATAGGTAGAAACATGTGAATACCTGTCAGTGGGCGGTGCTAGCCTTTGGTGGGCGGGGCTAGATTTGAGGGGTAAATGCTCTAAAACTCCAGCATCTTACATAATAAGGGAAACAGCGCTGGAAACAGCAGGTCTGACACTGGCTTGTGCTGCCCTCAGAAAGGAGGGCATAATCTATGTGACAGGTTTTCTTTAAAACTAGTTTTAGCGCTGCAGATGCCGGTGATGTCTCCTGGTCAACTGTTTATATCTGGCTCTGCGGCAGTCACATGCAATTGCTTAGGAAGTGAATAACTCGCCAGTGGTGATGCAAGACAATGGCACGTGATGGTTGCAACAATAGACAACTGCAGAGCCAGATATAACCAGGAGAGCAGGAAACATGACCGGCAGCTACAGTGCTGGAACACTAGAGAGGAGCAGGCGGATTATGTATTTCTTTCATTTTACTAGGCAACAGTAGCCTAAAATTTTGGAAAAAAAAATATAATCTGGACAATCCCTTTAAGTGCTCACACCTCAGTCACTGGTGTGGTAAAGTACATGCAATGAGTAATCACTCTCAAGAACTTTTCAGTGTCGCGGTATGTAAATGTTCCTGTGCAGACACTTGGGATAGTATAAATGGCCCATCTTTTAACATGCTAAAAGCATGTTCATTAAAAATGGATTTGTCTTGGAAAGGAACCAGGGTATGCATCTTATTACACAGTGAGAACCCCGTAGAAATAAGATTGCCCTACACCTGTTCAGCCATGTGACCGCAATGTAGTGTGGATAGCAAACTTAAATACCCTCCTACATGGTTAAGCTATGTTCACACGGCTTATTTCGGGGCGTATTTACGGGCGTATTTACGTCCGCAAATACGTCCCAAAATACGTTCCAAATACATGTCACAAAGTGTGGCGCGTATTTCGCGTCGTAAATACAATCCCCCTTCTTTACTATGGGGCTGTATGTTGTGAAATACGCCTCAATAAGTGACAGGGGACTTAATTTTACGAGCGTATTTATGGACGTATTTACGCCCGCAAATACGTCGCGAAAATCCGCCTCATATGAACGCCGAGGCTTATTTTACATTGGAATAAATGATAATCTAATTTTTAATTATTTGAAACTTATTTCAGGACTTATTTGCGGACGTAAATACGTCCGTAAATACGCC
This sequence comes from Phyllomedusa bahiana, assembly GCA_025379985.1. NCBI lineage: Eukaryota > Metazoa > Chordata > Amphibia > Anura > Hylidae > Phyllomedusa > Phyllomedusa bahiana. The sequence goes on along the minus strand of JAODAL010010360.1, from coordinate 81,990 downwards.
CCGAAATAAGCCGCGTGAACATAGCCTTACAGTCCATCTTCACAGCAATTATCACCAGTTTTTGACATGGGTTTGGAATTTAAAACCCATCAAAAACAGACTGTACAGCGATCTCTATAGAACTCAATTGAAAGTTAGAGTTGCAGTACACACAATTGGATTTTTTTTAGGTCAGATTTAAAAATTTTTGTTTTTACAAAAAAAATTGGAACGTAATCATTCTTCCACCATATCTTAGGTAAAAAGTAAAAAAAAAAAAAAACATGACCCAAACATCTCCATTTCGATTTCATGTCCAAAACCCCATAGAGATGAATGGGACTCATTTTCTGACTGTAAATCTAGCGGGGAAAAAAACTAGCTAAAACTCACATTAAAAATGCGTCAAAATACTCGATGGGATAACTTAGTTTTAGGATTCAGAATCCGACGAGTGTGACACGGACGTAACCTTAGCCAGTGTAACAGTGAACAATTACACAACAGACTCCTGCAGGCCATACTATTATGCCTTATTCAACACAGCTCATTTTCAATAGTTTTTATTTTGATATTTTTCGATGGTCTCTGGGAAAACTATGCAGAGATAAGCCGAACAGGGGCACAAACTAATGAAGAAATCCCTGAAAGCTATTTCGGCTAAAGTTCCTTAAGTGCTTGTATTTTTATTTGAAGTCCATGCTTCACATTTGCTTTCTTGTAAATCTATGTATATAAAAAAAACACAACAAAATTCACTTATTACCCTTTGCACTCTTCATTTGTTAGGAAGTATAAATAATATATGGCTTATAACACCTTCATATGTTTGGTCACACACCAGAGAGCCCTGTGAGTTTTCTATAATCTACTCCTACAAGGACTGCCTACACACATACTGGTTTGTAACTGGTTCACTTACAGGCGAAAACGCACAGCAGCCCAGTAAGACCCAAAGAGGTACCCATATGTCTAGATTATTCCTAAATAAACAGAGATCTAGATTTCTGGTCACAGCATTTAAAGGGAATGTATCATCAATATTTTTAAATAATTAAAATCAGATCATGATACATATTTTTTCTTACTTTTTTATTTTCTAATTGAAGATTTTTTAAATTCTGTTTTCTGAAAATGATTCTGGAGACAGCCATCTTGCTTGAACAGCTCTTAGAAGCATTTATAGATGTTTTACGGCAGCTGTGACTATCTCCTATAGTGAATAGAGGAGCATTTATTATGTATATACATTGGTATCACCTTTCAGTGTAATCCTGCCTGTGCTAATAATGTGGAGACTACGGAAAAGCTCTCCTATAGAACATTTAGGGCGACATGTATGTACGGGGCTGCAGCATGAAAACTGGCGTAGCCCTGTTCACTATATTTTTAATCAGACACACTCCAAAGTTAGGCGCATTATCGAGCGCCCGCGGCACTTTGTAATACTCCTGAGATCGGGGGTGTGCTGCACTACAACCGTACAATTCTACACATTATTGACTTTTGATTTGGAAATCCAGGCGCATTACTGCTGGAACAGGAAGATCAAGTTAAAAGTGGTTTACCTGAGCCAGAATGGGCACTTTGTAGCTAGAAAGCACTAAATCTATGACCAGGTTCATAGATTCAGGCGCATTCTACATTACTAATGTGCGCCAAAAATCATACATGTCGTCATTAGTGTCATAACATTATTGGGCGTAGTTGCCAGAGTAAAAATCTGAAGTTTTTTTTTTTTTTTTTTTTTTTTTTAAAATACAATTAAGGGTCCAGTTTCTAAAAATTCGGTTAAAGGGATTTTTTTTTTTTTATAACTAGACATTGAAAATTTACAAAATCACCAAAAATTCTTAAAAAATATGTTTAACATAAAAACAATACATCATTTTCTCATGACACATTCCCTTTAACATGTTTTTTTTCTTCCAGCTGTTATCTAATGGAAGTCTACCTCCAGAAGGAAAAAGAGAACATCAATTTAAACAAGATGACCTTCACGAAACTTATATCGCCAGTATCAATTTCCATACTAGTTACTGTAGTCGTTGGGAAAACACCACACAGCAAGAATTCAGAAAATTAAGCCCATCAGTAATTAACAAATCATTTTTTTTTTTTTTTTAATAAAATACAATTATGTGTTCAGTTTCTAAAAATTCTGACGTTACGTTAAAGGGATTGTCCAGTTTAATGAAGAACTTTTTTGAGAGCGATGAAGGAACTTAAACAGAAGTAATAAACCTAACTTTCTAACTGGCTTTATTCCAGCGCTGAGCTCTGGTCCCGCTGCTCCCAACCGATGATATCATGTTCATGTGACCCCGTAGACTTTCACAGGCCTCAGATGACTTTTTCTGATTGAACAACAAGTGACTGCTGAGCCCTGTAATTGGCTGCAGGATTGTGACATCATTGGCAGATGCCCCAGGACCCGAGATCAGTGCTGGAATGGAGCTGGTCAGAAAGGTAAGTCATATTTTTTCTATTTCAGCCTCGCGTTGGTCCACTACAAAAGTTTTTCTTTTTTTTTAAACTGCACGACCCCTTAAAATAAATACGTTATTCTCCCATGATAAGTAAACTGGTGATAATCTGATGGCAAGGCCAGGATTTTCGTATTTCAAATCTATAAAATCTCTGGTACAATATTAAACCAACTTAAACAAGCTGGAAAGGCAAATATTTTCACCAGATATAATTGATAACACTGTACAAAAATACAATTTATATCTGCCGCTTACAGACATATAAGCAAAGGCTTACAGATGGTTATACTGGGGAGCTAAAAACGCACAAAACCCCATTGTAATATATTTCTACTGTGTTTTCATTATTTTTAAGGTCTGCTTTTTACTTCTTTGTAATGTTCATGATATATTTTGGCTACTTAGAAAGATAAAATTTACTCAACCATGATTTGTTAGTATCGTTATTTATATTTTCTACATCCGAGTCTTAAAGGGAATGTGACATAAAAAATGACTTCTAGTTTAACTCACATTTTTATGTTCAACACATTTTTTAAGAATATGGTTATATTGGTTTTTTTTTAATTTTCCATATCACTTTCAATAATTTTTAATAGTTTTTATGTCCTGCAGTTTTCACATTGGCCACTAAGCCTAATAGTCTGACACTTCCTGTTCTGTACAGAAAGATTCTCAGTTGTCTGCTCATTATCAGCAAAAAGAGGGTTAAACTGAAAGGAGACACCAGTGTGAATAGATAACACAGGATCCACCAGTCACAAGAGGAGATAGTCAGAGTTCACCCTTTCACCTTCCTGCACACCGATCTCTTCCCAGGTCACAGAGCATGCCTAGAAAACTCTCTTCGGCTATGGTCACACGGTGTATTTGCAGGGCGTAACTACGCCCCGCAATGACGCCGTGTGGACGGGGGCGGGGGAGTGAGCGGGGGGCCGGCACTTCGCCGGCCCATAGACAATCACTGCTAGCGGCGCGTATATGCCGCTAGGAAGTGACATGTCAATTATCTCCCCGCCCGGCGGCTTCGCCGGGCGGGGAGAGGAGACGTAATCCGTAGTTCTCTATGAGAACTATGAATTACTGTAATGAATGGGCCGTTTTCGGCCCGTAATTGGCGCACTTCGGCGCGTAATTACGGACCGAAATACGGCCCATTTTAAGCCGTGTGAACATGGCCTTATAGAAGTAAATGGGACCGAGTCAGTCTTAAGTCTCCTATGTGCACAAAGCTACTGTAAAGCATCTCTCTGACTGCTGTTAAAGTAGTGCAAACAAGGCCTAGTGGCCAAAGTGAAAACTGCAAGACAAGAATTATTATTAAAAAAAATATTGAATGTTGTATTAAACACATTTTTTAGGATTTTTTTTAACATAAAAATGGGACTTAAACAATGACTCATTTTTTGAGGGCACATTCCCTTTAATTCATTTGATGCAATAAGCACTGCATTCTGTTGAACACATTTTCTAGTATTACACCATTTCACACCAGAGCTTGTTTGAGAGCCCGTTCGTGAAAAATAATAAAATGTATAATATTCTAAATATTCTGTAAATGTGTCTAAGGGAAAGGGAGATGCCCATTCTAATATCTTGTAAAGGAGTGGATGATTGATCACAGTACGGAGGCAGGAAAAACTTGGCCAATATATCCTAAACTAGTGTTCCCCCAACTCCAGTCCTCAACGCCCACCAGTAGGTTATGTTTTCAGGATCTCCCACAGAATGCACTGACAATAATGAAATCACCTGTGCAATGCTAAGGAGAGCCCTAAAACATGACCTGTTGGTGGGCCTTGAGGACTGGAGTTGGGGACTCCTGTCCTAAACAATGATCAGAATCATCTGCTAGCTCACTAGAGGCAAATACAAACTTCAGACTGACAGGAAAAAGCGTTTTGAGGATAGGAGAACATAGCAGGTGTCCATCACTTCTGGACTGGAGCTCAGACAAAAATAAAAAAAATTAGGCTTGGTTCACATTGGCACTGGAGGGTCATAGCAGATGTGGAAAAAACAAAACAAAAAAACCCCCCCAAAAAACTGACACCACGGGATCTGTTCACTATGGATATTGCGCCATTTTTTCCATCTTAACTACAGTCACCACGGTGGAAACCGGACACGTAATTAATAGGGTCTGTCGGGCATGGTGGGTATTTGTAGTGAGCAGATCCCATGAGGTCAGGTTTTTCACCTCCGGACAGAACCTCCAGCGCAGATGTGAACCAGGCCTTAGATATAGTACAGTAAACCTCACAGCTCTGATGTTTAGTATGTAAACACATCCCCAGCGCCTATCTTCAGATACTGGTTTTAATACTTTTACTAGAGTCACCACAGCTTTTAGTTTTCTCTTATAACAGAGATTCTATTACGGACAGCCCCTTAAAGTTTAACATCTTACATTTTTATTGTCCCTTTGAGCTGTTTTTAAGAACATTTTACAGGGGAGCAAACAACTGAGAGGTTTGTTTCTCAATTAACCTAAAGCCTGAGTCTTCAGTTAGGCTGGATACAATATTTACATGTAGTAGCCATCAGTGGAACAAGCTCTCGTCCTGATAAAGACTTGGGTTTACGGATGCCTATCTGAATTAAACTATTTTAAGGCCCCATTCAAATAGTTTTTGGCACCCTGTTCAGCTTCCATCAGGATACTGTAAAAAATTTATCTTAATGGTACTGAAACAGCGGCATGGACTAATGGATTATGGGGTGTAATAACCAGAGCTGTGGAGTCGGAGGCCTCATAAAATGGACCGACTCTCAAAATATATAATAAGTTGGTCCACTTAGTTCGATGCAGTGCAAAGAGCAAGAGGAATTGGGTCCGGCCATTGCTGCTGCTCCTAAAGCTTCAGCCTCATCAAATGAGGAGTTTAATTTTGAAAAGTGTTTGGATGACATGGAGCAGGTTACCGCAGGGGAAAAGATTCCACTCCCATTGCAAACAGATTGACCAGATTTCAGCAGTTTTTCACTTGTTCTCAAAGAAGTAGTAGATCAACTGTTCATCAGACCTGACTGTGGCTGAGACAATTCCTTTATACCCTGACATTGTTAGAGATGTTGCACCTGTGGTCACCGCTTTGCCCCCAACCCAAAGTTAGTGTAGAGAGGCCGTTCTCTAGTCTGGAAATAAAGAGCTCAGATGTGAGGTCATCTATGCAGGATCTGATGGAGGACATACGATTTCTCAGAACAAATTCATAGGCTCCACAAAGGTTATTCAGGACATTTTTGTGGAAAACTTTTTTTTCGCCACTTACTGCAGTGTTTTACATATTTATAATTTTTTGAAATTGTGTGCATCCTAAAGTCGCATCCAATAAATATATTTTATACCGACAAGCAAAAGGGTAACAATGTTTAAACTTTCAAGCTCCATATCTCACCATCCACTACAGCATTGGACGTGAGGCTACCATCATTTTATAGACAATCCTCTTGGCTCTCAAACATAACTTTGACTTGCAACTATTTAGCATAAGCTTAGTTCTGCAGATTTTTATTATGTAACTGCATGATTATGGTTTTGCTCTCGGTGGTGGGACAAATCTTTTTCTACTTGTTATTACAAATTACAACCTGTTCTCTTATTCCCTAACAGCTCAGTGTGTTATTAGGCTGATTCCCAAGTGTAAGGTCACTGGTTTGAGCCATGAAGATCATCCAGCTCTTAATAGCCTCTCTCAGCCAACAAAGTTGCCAAACTGCATCATGTGAGGCCCTGACAGCTGGAAGAATATGAACTGAAGCCCATCCATCCATTCAGAAGCTAAGAGGTGGACGTCCAGGTAAAATATCAGCGTCAACAAGTTGGCTCATCACAAGGTCGATCAGTTCTAACGCAACAGACCCGGCAGCGGAGGAGGCTCGTATGATCAGACGTCCATGTAAGCATCAGGCAACACGCATTACACAAGTCTGGAATGATGGCCTGACAAAGGTGAAGAAGCCTCAACTTCAATCTTGTCATAAGAAACTTCGGCTCGAGTTTGCAAAAAAGGATGAAAAATGGAAGACCGGAAACAGGTGATTTGGATCGATAAGATGAAAGTCAATAGACCGGGCTCTGATGGGGGCAAATGGGTTTGGAAGAATGGGGTTAACGGATCGAAAAATTGAAGAAACTGTCAAGTTCAGTGGAGGCAGCTGGATGATATGGGGGTGTTTCACAGCCAAAGACATTGGATACTTGACCAGGATCGATGTTGATCTTAATGCTGAGCTACATATGAGGGTCCTACAAGACGAGTTACTTCATACACTCTAGTACTATGAGTATGAAAAGGACGACATAGTGTTCCAGCAGGATAACAACCGATGGCATACATCAAGTTTGGAGAAGGAATGGTTCAATGACAATGAAGTAGAGTTGCTGTATTGGCCTCCACAGTTGAAGAAAAAGCGGTATTCATACCTAAGTCCAGTCTGCACCAAAATTGGAAACATGTAGAAGTGACTGGGGATCAGATTTTGGTCAAGACATACTTGAATCTGATCCAGAGCCCAGAAGGATTCAGGCAGTGCTGAAAGCCAAAAGGCAGATTTACCAAATACTAACAAAATAATAAAACACATTTTGATTTTTAGGAGCAAAACAGTAACAATGCAGTTACAGGAAAGAATCTGCAGAACTAAGCAGATACTAAATAATTGCAAGTCACATTAATGCATAAGATAGGCAAGACTATTATCTATAAAATGATGGTAGTCTCATGTTCAAAGCCGTAGTGCATGGTAAGATATGGAGCATGAAAGTCAAAAGTTCAAAACATTGTTACTCTTGCTTGTCAGTGTATGTTCTGCCTAAACAACCCGATTATTGTATCATAAAGGTGATAAAAAGCCTGATGTTACCATTTTACTACAGTAAAGTTATCACTTAAACATGCGCCATGTATGAGTCAGCAGTTAGACAGGGAAATTTAGGAGTTGGAACTTTGGCTTATCGACTTCACAGCCCTGCTTCTACAGTGTAAACATAGTCCTAGTCAGTCGACAATGCTTTTGTGTCCAGCGTAGAAACTGGACACTGTCAATAGAGTAAACGTAATCCATTTAGGACTATGTTTGCCAAAACACAAACGTGAATGGGACCTTATTTAGGTTATATACATTGGAGATGAGGGGAGGTGGGGGGGGGGGTTCTTTTTTGTAGGAGTAAATAATGATCAGAATGCTAAACCCTTCAGGGTTGTTCCAACCATGGCGTCTGATGACATTTAAAATAATTTGCATTTTATTGCATGAAATAAGTATTTGATCACCTAATAGCCAGCAAGAAATCTGGATCTCACAGACATGTTAGTTTTTCTTTAAGAATAAGTCCTACTCTGCACTCATTACCTGTATTAATTTCACCTATTTGAACTTGGTACCTGTATAAAAGACACCTCTCCACCATGGCCAAGACCAAAGAGCTGTCTGCGGACACCAGTGATAATATTGTAGACCTGCACAAGGCTGGGATGGGCTACAGGACAATAGGCAAGCAGCTTGGTGACAAGGCAACAACTTACAAGAAAAAAAGGAATAAAAACACAAGATGAGTGCCAATCTTCCTTGGTCTGAGGCTCCACACAAGATTGCTCCTAGTGGGGTGAGGAGATTCTGAGAAAGGTCAGGAATCAGCCCAGAACTACATGGGAGGACCTGGTCAATGACCTGAATAAAGCTGGGGCCACAGTCTCTTCAATGTCATGGATTAAAATCCTTCAGGGCATGCAAGCTGCTCACACCAGCACATGTCCAGGCCCATTTGAAGTCCGGAAATGACCCAGGAGGCGACATAGAAGGCCAGATAAGACCAAAATAGAACTTTTTGGTATTAACTCCACTTGCCGTATTTAGAGGAAGAAGGATGAGTTCAACCGCAAGAACGCCATCCCAAACAGGAAACTTGGGGGTGCTTTTCTGCAACTGCACTGTATTGAAAGAAGGATGGATGAGGCCATGTATCACAAGATTTTGGCCAACAACTTCCTTTCCTCTGTAAGAGCATTGAAGAAGGGTGATGGCTGGGTCTTCTAGCAGGACAATGAACAGAAACATACAGCCAGGGCAACTAAGGAGTGGCTCAGAATGAAGCATTTCCAGGTTCTGGAGTGGCCTAACCAATCTCTAGACCTGAGCTCAATCTAAAATCTTTGGAGGAAGCTGAAACTCAATGTAGCCCAGAATCCTGAAAGATATGGAGAAGATCTGTATGGAGGAGTGGCCCAAAATCCCTACTGCAGTGTGTGCAAACTTGTTCAAGAACTACAGGAAACATCTGACCTCTAATTGCAAAAATAAACAATAAGTTCTGTTTTTCCATTGTATCAAATATTTATTCCATACAATAAAATGAAAACTATTTAAAAAACACAATGTGATTTTCTGGATTTAGTTTTTTTATTGTCTCTCGCAGTTGAAGTGTATCTACGATAAAAATTACAGACCTCTCCATTCTTTGTAGGTGGGAAGGGGAAATCGCCAGTGTATCAAATTATTTTCCCCACTGTACAAAACTAATTTAGGCATTAAAATGGAACATTGATATTATATAATTTATTATAGAACTGTTTAGTAGATTAGTTTCATCATTCACCGTCTGTGTTTTTCTAGTATCTGACAATAATTAGGTTGTGTAAAATAGCAGGTAAGTGCATGTTAAAGAAAAAAAAAAACACAAAAAAAACTCACCATATATTACAAGATGTTTATATTTAAATGAAATTTCATGTTTAAAAATACAGTATATTTGATCAAGATTCCACAGATGAGATCTAAAAATTACATAGAGGAGTTTCGTCCAATCTTCCGAAATAGCTAATGAACTTCCATTTGCTTAAAATACTTGTGGACATTTCCATTATGTGCAGTCCATGTTTTCATCTTCTGTCTCGATTTCGGGCGGACATAGTTCATCAAGTGCAAACTCTGAAACAGAAGGAGGACAATATATTAAAAAAAGCATAAGTGTGTGTACAATAATTCAGTGCAATTCATTTAAATCAAAATATTAGTGAATGTGTGAGCTAAAGCTTTTTTTCCTACTAAACTTTGAGATCTTGCCACTTTCCTATTCAGTTCTGATAGTCACTTTTGCAAAAGTAGTAGTACAGCCGTCTAAGTGGTCACTTAGAATTAGATTTCAGAGACTGACTCCTCGTGTTTTGTCAAGTCAATAGCTTAGTGTAAGCCTTGAAGTATTAAAAAAAAAAAAAAAAAACTCCCAAAAAACAAAAACTTAATTGTGTCATGTGTGCAGGAGTTTTGCTTTCATGGCTTTCAACCTTCAGTATTAATGATGTGCTAACCGTATTCTACAAGTTGAAACGACTCTGGCATTTTCGATTTTCAAATAGACCAATAACTTTTTTGTACTAATACCTACGGACTTGAGTGAGGGAGCATTTTTTGCAGGCAGAAGTGTACTTTTTATTGGTACCAGTTTGGAATATATGCAACTTTTTGTACAATATATTACATATATTAAAATTTTTAGGGGACGTGAAATGACCAAAAAATCCCGCAACTTTGTTGTTTGCTTTTTTCTTCTACGGTGTTTAGCGTAGCGTTTAAGGATAAATTGTTCTATTTTACTAGGTTGAACTTTTTCAGACATGGCGATACCAAATATGTATAACTTTTTTATTAATTTACTTTTTTTTTATTTGTAAATGGCAAAAAGGGTGCAATTTGAACTTTAAATTTTTTTTTTTATTTTTTTTATTTTTTTTTTTAACACTTTAGGTATGTTCACACATGGGGTGTTTTGGGAGTCACGCTGATCAGCACGGGGAGGGGGAGGAGGGGTGTCGGCAGCCCGCCGGCCCCATAGACATGCATTACTCGCAGTGCGTAATCCCCGCAAATAATTGACACGTCATTTATCTCGAGGTGTAATCTATGAAAGCTATGGATTACCGTAAATGCGGCACGCATTTTGCCGCATATTAAGCGCAAATACGTGGCGAAATGCGCGCTGAAATTACGCCGTGTGAACATACCCTTTAAGTTTGAGTCCCCCTAGGGTACTTCAACAATACACTAGGTGTACAAAGATGAAGGTCTTTCTATTTCCTGTCTTGGTAGTATATAAAAAAAAAAACATGGCGGCGATAGAAGCCTTCAACAGGCTTTCAGCTGCCATGTTAAGCAATCGGGACACAGCGATCTTGCCACGGAGATCCCAAACGGAGTGAGTAATGGTGCGTGGCACCATTTCGCATTCATTTAGATGCCTTGGCCATGTTCGGTGCGGCATCTAAGAGGTTAAACAGCGTGGGATGGAGTCCGCTCCATCCTGCGCTGTAACTGGCGGTTGTTACCTGCAATTAGCAGCTAACAACCGCCGGCTATGTAGCAGGATCACAGCACAAAGCCCTTTACTGGCATCAGGATGTACCAACCACCATCAACACACAATGTATTGTAGATGCTAACCTTCGTTCTCATTCAAGGTGTTGAATTTCCTAAATAATGCGCGGACTCCTGGCACTGCTTGGTCATACTGGTGAAAGACCTCCAAACAATGTTCACTGAAGCTTTTGTCCTCCTGGTACAGGTTGTGCAGAACCATTACAGCTTCTCTTAGGAAGAGTATGGATTTGTTTTGGCTTGGCGTGGGAAGCAGGACAGTTACACGCCGCACACGGAGCCATTCCTGATGCAGAGTGAGAACCAGAGCTTTCACAACCTGCAGAGAACACACAATTATGATACCATGAACCAAAAGAACAATTCCTTTATTACATAGCAATACTTGAAATATAACAGAAGTTACATAGTTTGTAAGGCTGGAAAAAAAGACGTCCCTCCAGTTCAGCCTAATGTGCTATAGTGTTGATCAAGAGAAAGGCAAAAAACCCCAATGAGGTAGAAGCCAATTGTCCTCATTTTAGGGAAAAAATTCCTTCCTGGCTGCAATCTGGCAATCGGAATAAATCCCTGGATCGACGACCCTTCTCCAGAATCCTGGTCACTATAACTTGTTATATTATTACATTCCAGAAATGCATCCAGACCGTTTTAAAACTCTGTTAGTGAATCCGCCATGGCAAGTTCCTCTGGCAGCAAGTTCCAAGGTCTCGCTGCTCTTACAGTAAAGAATCCACCAATGTTTATGTAGAAACTTTCGTTCCTCAAGACGTAGAGGATGCCCCTTTGTTTTGGATACAATCCCGGGTATAAATAGAACTTGGGAGAGATCTCTATATTGACCTTTGAAAGCCGTTTTTTCCTCTAAACTAAATAACCCTAATCTTGCTAATCTTTCTGGGTATTGCAGTCCACCCAGTCCTTTTATTATTCTTGTTGCCGCCTTTGTACCTGTTCAAGCTCTACAATGTCTTTCCTGTGCACTGGTGCCCAAAACTGTACACAATATTCCATGTGCGGTCTAACCAGTGACTTGTATAATGGGAGAATGATATTCTCATCTTGTGAATCTATGCTGTTATTACACCCCATAATCCATTTGCCTTGGCAGCTGCTGTCTGACACTGGCTGCAACAGTTAAGTTCACTGTCCACCAGGATTTCCAAATCCTTCTCCATCGCACTTTTTCCCATTTAACATGTAGTCATGGAATGGATTTTCCCCATGTGCATAACCTTGCATTTATCTGTGTTAAACCTCATCTGCTATTTTTGCCAAGCAATTTCATTTTACTTACCAACCTTTTATGTGGCACCGTATCAAATGCTTTAGAAAAATCTAGATATATGACATCCAGTGCCTCACCCTGATCCAGTCTAGAACTAACCTCCTCATAGAAGCTGATGAGAAATTTGACAGGAAGTATAAATTAACTTAAAGGGGTTCTCTCACGAACGAATATCCGTTTCACAGATTATCATGCTCAGTCTACGAGACAAACTATGAGCAAACCTGTGAAGCGGATATGTGCTCGTGGGATAACCCCTTTAGCTGCTGAAGTTTGGCATAACGTACATATATATTTTATTAATGACACCTTTATTGGGTAAGCTAATAAAAATAGGATATTCAGAATACAGTGGGTGAAATAAGTGTTCACCCACTAAATGGATTTCTAAAAGTGCTATTGACAGAAAATTCTCCACAGATGTCGGTAACAATGCATGCAATCTACACATGCAAAGAAACAAAACCATAGCCGTCCATACATTAAAGGGAACCTGTCACATAGGTTATGCCCCCCTTGCTGAGGGCAGCACAAGCTAGTGTCAGACCTGCTGTTCCCAGCGCTGTGTCCCTTATTCTGTAAGAGGCAGCAGTTTTAGAGCATTTAATGCTCAAATCTGCATTTTTTCACCTGAAAAGAGTCATGAAAAGTGTCAGTTTTTTTCATGCCCGCCCACCTGAGGCTAGCCCCACCCACCTCAACTGATAAACCTATTACTTTGAATAGGTAGAAACATGTGAATAACTGTCAGTGGGCGGGGTTATCCTTTGGTGGGCGGGGCTAACACCTGCTCATGAATAAGATTTGAGGGGTAAATGCTCTAAAACTCTAAATAAGGGACACAGCGCAGGAAACAGCAGGTCTGACACTAGCTTGTGCTGCCCTCAGCAAGGCGGACATAACCTATGTGACAGGTTCCCTTTAAGTTATGTCTAATAGAGCAGACTAAAACCTAACTTTTTGAATATCATAATACCACGTTTGTAGGCCAAAATTTACTACTGCGTATCAACCCAAAAACATACCAACAGTGAAATTTGGAGGTGGGAACATCATGGAGTGAGGCTGTTTTTCAGCATACAGCACTATCGAACTTCATATGATTGAAGGAAGGAAGGATGAATGTACAGACATTCTTGGTAAAAATCTGCTGCCATCTACCAGAATGATGAAGATGAAACAAGGGTGGAGATTTCAGAAAAACAATGATCCCAAACCCACGGCCAAGGAAACTCTCAAATGGTTTCAGAGACAGAAAATAAAGCTGCTAGAATGGCCGAGCCAATCACCTGACCCAAATCCAATAGAAAAACTATGGAAGGAACTGAAGCTCAAAGCTCATAGAAGGCGCCCACAAAACCGTCAGGATTGGAGTAGTGTTTGTGTGGAAGAATGGGCCAAAATCCCACCTGAGCAATGCAAGCGACTAGTTTCTCCATAAAGGAGGCATTTTGAAGCTTCATCACCATTAAAGGATTTTGTCTGAAGTATTAAATACATTTCAGCAAGCGCGTTCAATACTTTTTCCCTGTGTCATTTCTTATTATTTCACACATCTTAATTTCTGGACATCTATGGCTTTATTTCTTTGCCTGTGTGGTTTGGCTGGGTTGTTACGGACATCTGGTAAGGGTTTCATGTCAATAGCACCTTTGGAAATTTATTGACTTAGAAAACTGGTGATGTGGTCAATACTTATTTCACCCGCTATAAGTAGAGTTCAAAGGATTTGTTTAAGGTTAAATAGGAAGGCCACAAAAGACCCATCTGATTAACAAAACACCACAATTCTTAGTTCCATGTTCAGGATTAGATGAATATGATAACATGGTCCAGATTTGATTAAACCTGCATCAACAAGTTCCTGTTAAAATATGCTAAAAATATAAATTTACAAAAACAAAGAAAATACATTTAAATTATTTTATTGGGGGGGTGGAGCCTGGCTGCTGCCGAGTGAGGACGCATGTGAACCTGCAAAGCTCCCACATTAGTTTACTGCTTAAAATCCTGCTAAATTCTCCAGTGGATAACCTCTCTGGTCTTGAGAATGCTGCTCTGAGCACCACTACACAGGGTTAACATAACTTCAAAGCATCCATGTAGGCCAGGGATGCACAACATGCGGCCCCCAGCCATCAGGACACAAACATGCTTGGTCTCTATCCTCATACCGTGTTTCCCTGAAAATAAGACATAGTGAGATTTTTTTTCAATAATCACAATATATGTCGTACCCTGAAAAAAAGACATAGATGAAGTCCTTGCTGCAGCTCCCCATACACAGGGCCGTCCCTAAGGGCGGGCAGAGAGAAAGGTGGGGGCACAGGTGTTCCCAAGCCCCGCACACCCTGGGAAACAGCCCTGGGGCATATTGTCTTAGAGGGGTGAAGGACCTGTGCAGGGAGGTCATGTGACTGATGTCATTATATTTCCTGAACATCCCAGGAGAGGAGACAGTGTACAACTAAGTGAGGGATGGAGGGGGGAGAACATATCAATGTTACTGACACACACTTGTCACATTATGTCTGATGGGGCTTGTTGGATCTTCTAGTTCTACAAGTCCCAGCATGTCACATTTGCCATCCTTTGTGATAAGTTTCTGGAGATGCCATAAAATGTCCTTTACATACATATATCTTATGGTTTGTGACTCTAAACTCTGAGATTATATATCTATATATATATATATATATATATATATATATATTCATGCTATAATTTATTAGTGGAAAAATAAGACGTAGCAGATCTTTAGGAGCGAAAAATTGTTATAAGACATTTATTTTCGGGGAAACGGTACTTCAGAAAGTAATATTTATCTTTTAACAGCTCTAAGATTTACTGTGGGCGCTGGAGAGGTACAACAAGATAATGTGGCCCTTGGGCCAGAAGGTTAATGACCACTGATTTAAGCTGTGACTCGTTATAGCCAAAGAGTATGAATCTGACCTCAAAATATTGCTGCCAAGTTTAAACGTGGATGCCAGACTGTCCAAGCAATCCTCTATAGGCTAGTGTCACGTGAGCGCCATGGTAAAGCATTTCTGCAGCAGTAATATGGCCACAAATCCAGGCTTGACCTAGAGTCTGAAGACCAGATTCCTGTAATGCTGTTAGTAGAGGCCACAATCCAGGGGGCTACAGGACATGTGTCTCAAACAGTTCAGCGAACCCTAATGTGCAGGGGGCTCTGAAGCAGGTAATTGGTATTGCACCTCTGGTAATGAGGTTGCATTGACAGAAAAGGCTTTGTTTTTTTGTGGAAGTACTGGAATTACACCTCTGCCGATTTGCAACGGGTTGCTTTCACTGACAAGTGAGGTTTGCTACCTTATTGAAAGGTTGGACATTGGCATGTAAGGTGAGAAACAGAGGACAAACACCCTGCAAACACTGCAGGTAGAACAGAAGCCGGGGGTGGCAGCATTAGGGCTTGGGGAAGCTTTTGCGGCATTCTCTTAGCCCGGCCAAAACCGTGGAAGGTGCTCTCAACCAATAAAGGAATAAAATCATTCTTCCAGATAAGACGCACCCATACATGCCGACTGTCTTCCCTAGGGGGGATGGGATCTTTAGAGAAAAAGTAACGAGTACAGCTCCCGGACTCCTCGGGTATCACGGGGTTATACAGCTCTCATTAATCCAAGTCCGGTGCACGGACGATCATCCTGGCTGGAGATGAAAGCTCTCTGCAAACTGGAAGCAAAGGTAATCCAGCCCTCAGAGACGTAGCATGATTAAAAACATCCAAACATGCAAGTACATGTTTACGAGTTTCAGGCTAGATCTTCAGCCCTTAATCCGGTCGCAATAACTAAGAGAGACGCAGGAGGAGATCGCTCCTCCTGCGTCTGTCGGCGGCAGCAGCGCACGGATCGGGCGATCCGTGCGGCTCCTGCCTCCTTACAGACACCACGGAGGGCAAGAATGCCTTTTCCGGGTTGTCTGTGACGTCACGACGCCCGGCCGTGCCCTGTGGGCATGACCCGGCATCGTGACTGACAGTTACCATAGGAACCAGTCATAGCAACAAGCTATGCACTGATTCCTATTGAATGAGAGATCTAAAGATCTCTCATTCAAATCCCCTATGGGGAAAAGTAAAATAAAAATGTGAAAAAGTGAAAAAACAAGTAAAACACAAACACGAAAAATAAAATAAAAATACGTACACCGCCCTTTTCCCCTTTACAAACGCCAATCGCCCCAAAAAAGATCAAAAATAAATATAAATCCCCATTTTTGGGTCGCCGCTTTGCGTAATGACCTGCCCAAATAAATCTGTCATGTTAATTAACCCGTACGGTTGAACGGCGTAAAAACAAAACAAAAAAACAAATCACTGAATAAAGATAATTGTTCATCGCGCAGCACATACCAGGGAATAAACAGCGATCAACAACTCCTAGAAACCCCAACGTTGTACCAATTAAAACGTCAGTTCATCCCGCAAACAAAAAAAACTTTATACAGCTCTGTATACGGAAAAAAATAAAAAATGTATAGCTCTCAGAAGATAGCGATGCATAAATATTGTTTTTACACACTGAAAACACTTTTCTTTTTTTTTTTTTTTTAAGTGTTTCAACATAAAAAAAACTATATAAATAGGGTATCGCCATAAACGTAGCGACACAAAGAGTAAAGCTAACTTATAACGGATACTGCACGGTGAGCCCTGTTAAAAAAAAAAAAAACACTACTAGGATTGCAGTATTTTCTTCAACCCTGGCCTCCAAAAAAAATGGATTTAAAAAAGCGATCAAAAAGCCTTGTCCCCCCAAAAATACTAATAAAAACGTCAACGCCTCTCGCAAAAAACAAGTCCCTACACACTCCAAGCACGAAAATTTTAAAGTTATGGCTCTCAAACTATGGTGATGCAAAACCGTTTTTTCCCCTGTTTGAATAAAAGTTTTTTTTATTGTAAAAAAGCAGTAAAACATAAAAAAATAACAAATTGGGTATGGGTGTAATCGTATTGACCTGCTGAGTAAAGCAAACCAGTCATATATACCGTACAGTGACCGCTATAAAAAATAAAAAATAAAAACACTACCAAGATTGCTGTATTTTGTTCAAAAACATCTCACAAAAACCTTAATAAAAAGTGAACATAGCATCATATGCACCACATAATGGTACCAAATAAAAACTTCAACTTATCCACAAAAAACAAGCCCATACACGCTCTGCACACAGCAAAATAAAAAAATTAGGCTGTCAGAATAGGACAACATAAAAACGCAATTTTTTATAGACATATTTCTACTGTGTTAAAAGTAATAAAACAGAAAATACTATATAAAATCTATATCATTGTACTTGTACCGACCCCCCTAGGAAAGTTATCACATCATTTTCACTGCACAGCAAAACTATTTTGTGGTGAATAATTTCTGTCTTGCACGCAGAAATTTTGCAAACTTTCAAAATCGCTAATTTTTCCAAATTTTCATGAAATTTTTTATATTTTTCACAAACAAACAAGGATTTTATAGACCAAAATTTCTTACTGACTTAAAGCACAATTTTGTCACGAGAAAACAATCTCTGAATCACATGGATAGATTTAAAAATGTCAAAGTTATTCTCACATAAAAATGGAACATGTTCAGAATTTCAAAAATAAGGGGTGGTCAGGGAAGGCCAAAACAGGCTGGGTCCTTAAGGGGTTAATGACAAGTGTATTGAACATTGTTTGGGGCATATTTAGGAACGTATTTCGGTGAAGTTACACCCAAGACATGTTGAAAAATACATAGTGTGAACAACCCAATGGATCCTCCTCCACGCACTCTCCAGCAGCTCTGTGATGCTATCAGCATGTCTCCAGATACCTGTAACAACCTACCATGACCTTACTGAGTCACTCCAAGCTCATCTAGCTACAGTCTGTGCTGTACTTTAGGAAGGAAAATTTACACAGCTGTTTGTTTTAAAAAGTAAAAACGCATCAGCTTTTCAAAGATTGACACCTATATTTGTTTACAGCTCTTTCGGATCCGTTCAAAGAACGGAGAGTCAATTCGTGATCCGAAAACGACAAAACCCTATTTAAACCTAGGTGCGCCCCTCTGCATCAAAAAAGCATCAAAACATCAGCTGCGTGTTGGATGCATTTTGGACCCGACTGACGCAGCGCTTTTGGATAAGATTTTTGGATCCAAAATGCTGTGTGAACATACCCTTACTTTGAATATCAGCGGGTGGCCAAATTAAAAAACCCCCATTGACTGGTAAAATATATAAAACAGGACAACTGCAAGTAAGCATACCTCTCTGTTACACAGACATGCAACTCCAGATCGGGCAGAGCTCCAGCCTTGAGTAATCAACTTGTTTAGGAATCTAACCACCTACAGATGGGTAAAAAAGGCAATGAGACAAAAATAAACAAATTCAGAAAAAATCTGTACAATGCACAAAAAACATACAAACTATATATATATATATATTTTTTTTTTTTTTTTTTTTTATTACCAAAATTTTTTATACAGTTAGAATCATAAATATTTGGACAAACAATTTTTCTAATTTTGGTTCTGTAATTTCCCACAATAAATTTTTGAACAAAAAAATTTCAGATGCAGTTGAAGTTCAGTCTTTCAGTTTTAATTCAGTGGGTGGAACAAAATGATGGCATAAAATGTGAGGAATGAAAGCTTTTTTTAAAAAAGAAAAAAAAAAAACAACTCAATCCCTGCATTTCAGGGGCTCAAAAGAGTCATTGAACAAATTAAATAATTGTAAATAAAACGTTCATTCCTATTTGGTTTAAAATGACTACCTGAAGCCTTGAACTCATGGACACCACCAGACGCTGCGTTTCCTCTTTTTTAATGCTCTGTCAGGTCGTTACTGCAGCGCTTTTCAGTTGCTGAATTTGGCCATTCAAGAATATTCCACTTCTTTGCTTTAATAAGCTACTGGGTTGCTTTGGCTTTATGTTTTGAGTCATTATCCATCTGTATTATGAAAAGCCGTCCAGTTTGGCTGGATTTGAGCACACAATATGTCTCTGAATACCTCAGAATTCATCTGGCTGCTTCTGTCCTGTGTCACATCATCAATAATCACTTGTGACCCAGTGCCACTGGCAGCCATACATGCCCAAGCCATCCCACTGCCTCCGCCATGTTTTACAGATGATGTGGTATGCTTTTTTCTTTCCATAATTCTGGTAGAGGTTGATCTTGCAGGCAGCGGCTGAGACTGGAGGCAGTGGAGTGGGCCTAGGAGACGCCGGAAGTGGCATCCTGGAGCGGGCGGCGTGAGACGTCAAGCCACCCAATCCGGGTTCAAAGACAAGTGTTCAGCGGGAGAATAGGAGAGAGGGGAGTATTGTTTTATTTTAAATTGGAGGGTCATATATACACCTACTTAACTACTTGGGAGACCCTATATACAGCTACCTATCTACTGCTGGGCCCTATATACAGCTGGGAGAAGATGTTATGGTGGGCTGGATGAAGAAAGAAAAGAGAACGATTTATCAGAAAAGGACACCTGTGAGCCCCTAAATGTAACTGCATGGTAATCACTTGTGTGTGCAGAGCCTGTTTTACCACTGTATGGAAGTAGTATACAGTCTGCAGAGCCTGTGTGCACTGGTATCTACCACTATATGGTGTAATTCAGACCGTTTATTGTGGCGATATGTGGTCATGATGTGGCGGTATTATCTCGGTTGTCTTGGTGCACTGTTTGCTGGCATGATGGTATTAGTCACTATATGGTATGGTATTGTTATGTGGTGTACTATTTGGTCCTTATATATTGTTGCGGGTATTGATTTAGTCAGTAACAGTAGGGTGTTAATCACCTATACGGTAGTGATATGTGGGGTATTAATTGTTCTTTACATACTTATTGGTAATATTGGTCTTGCTATACTAGTTTGGTCAGTAACATTATGGTGGTATTAGTCACTATATAGGGGTGCCATGTGCTGATAATGAGGCCATGTATATATACTGACCCGCAGAATACAGATAACATGTCAATTAAACTGTTCAGTGTAAAACGCCAACAAAAATTAAACCCAAAAAAAGGCTTAATTGCATTTTTTCCTGTTCACCTGGCTTTTCGTGATATTGGGGATGGGGAGAGGGGGAGAAGAACAAGAAAGGAGCATACACTTTGGATGTAGAACTTGTTTTTTTGGGCCCCATTTTCTTCTATTAGACAATCCTTTTAATTAGAAATAATTTTCAGCAGCGCGCCACACCAGACATCCGTCATGTCACGTAGGGAACTTGCTGTTGAAAAGTATCGGTACACAGACATGGTCTGAGGTAGTGGGTCCAAGCTGATGTTTTGCACCCGGGCCCATGAGTCTTTAGCTACGCCCCTGGATGCCTCCTCACAAAACATCCACCTAATATATTGAGTGCTATGGGGAAGCTACTGCTTCTAGTACACCAATTCTACTTGGACTCCTTCTACTCTGCAACGCAGCTGTCACCTAAGTATTGATCCAAGAGGTGTAGCTGAGCCACCAGGAAAGTGTATCTACCGGTATTGAAAACATTAGGTGATGTGTAGTAGTCGAGTAGCAATGTTATGTATTTGAGTCAGGCCCATTTGGCCCAATCCCAATGTTTCCTGCGAGAAAATCATACAACTAGTCACCAGCCCTGGCCCAAATCCGGGGCAAAAATAGGAAACTAACATGTAGGAAAAAAAAAATACACCAGGAGGCTCCATAAGTATGTAACAACCAACTGATCAGGTTGTCACTACTATAATCTAGTGTAATCTAGCAGACTACAAGTAAAAGTTTGCCCAGGCATGATCTAAGGTTGTCTTAGACCTACATGTCCATTTGTAGTGGACTGCAACACGAGATTTTTTTTGCAATGTGAAATTTGTTCTCATAGCAAAACTGAAAAAGCAATTAAACCAATTCATTTCTAAAATATTTTTTGTGAAAAAAAAAATACTTACAAACTCTTATCCTACACTTAGTTTGAAATTATTACAGAAATGTTACATACCTCGTGTTCCAATTGAAGCCATTGCTTCTCGGCTGCTTGTTTATCTGGCCTGGAGATGATGTACGTATACAGGGCAAGCAGGAGACAATTTTCTACGTAAAAATAAAATGGAAACTTACACGGTTAGCAATCAATTGTGACAATTCACAAGAATCAAGTAAACATGTTTTTTTTTTTACAAGTCAGACAGAAAAGAAACCACAAGCTCCTACACCCAGTTACAGGCAGAAATACAGATCTGAAGAAATCCTTGTTAAAAACAAAAAGGGCACAACCACCAGAAAGTGACTTGGGAAATTTTTGCATAGACGAAAGATATAACTAAGCTATTAATGGGCAGGCCTCTTAATCCCCCTTGTAATATATGTATATATATATAGATAGTGTGTGTGTGTGTGTGTGTGTGTGTGTATAATATATATATTATAATACACACATATCAAAACACACACACACACACACACACACACCACACACACACACACACACACACACACACACACACACACAACCACACACCACACCACACACACACACACCACACACACACACACACACACAATGTCCGTCGCCCGAGTAGGTGCAGGGGGTGACAAGCTGTGCAAATTATTATTCTCTAATTTTTTTAATAGAAAAAAAAAAAAGGACTTGCTAATAGGTAAAGAAGGGTGAGGGAAAAAGTCTCTCAGGCCATTGGTAGAGCTGGCAGGCAGAGAGACCATAGTAACGGGCTGTGATATTTCTTCCTGATGTCACCTGCAGCTTCTCCTCTCTTACTGCTTCCTTACAGAGGCGCAGAACAAGGAAGTGAAACTTTTCAGTCTGTTCCCCGACCCTAACCCCTTAACGGCCTATGACAATTATGTATGTCACAATCGGGTGCAAGTTTCCGCACTGTAACGTACATTTTTGTTGTGATGCTTTTGCAGGTGCCATTAGCACTCCAGTGGGATCAGGGGCGGCAGCAGCATGGCTTGATTATACTGACCAGCTCCAGCTGCAGTCAGAGAGAGCTCTAATCCCGGCAATTTAAAGGGGTGTTCCAGGCCCCAACATTGCTCATTGGTCTGTCAAGGTATGAGTACAGATGAGAGAAACCTACTTAACTCCCGGATGCTCCCGTTCACTCCCAATGCATTCAATCCGGAAGTAGTGAACGTCCATTACAGGCCACGTCGCCACGAGAACATGACCTATGTGGCCTGTAGCTGGCTGCTGCTGTCAGGTGAATGCAGACCTTTCACTGCTTCAGCGGCAGTGAACGCCCCAGCAGCTGGGAGTGCACGGGAGCGTCCAGGAGGGAAGTAGGTTTCTCGTCTATGTCTACTCCTACCCCGACAGAAAAACGAGCAATGCTGGGGCTCGGAACACCACTTTAAACCCTTTGGCCATGTTCACACGGCTTAAAATGGTCCGTATTTCGGTTCGTAATTACGCGCCGAAGTGCGCCAATTACGGGCCAAAACGGCCCATTCATTACGGTAATTCACAGTTCTCATAGAGAACTATGGATTACGTCTCCTCTCCCCGCCCGGCGAAGCCGCCGGGGGGGGGAGATACTTCACCTGTCACTTTCTAGCGGCGTATACGCGCCGCTAGCATGATAGTCAATGGGCCGGCGAAGGGGCCGGCCCCCTGCTTACCCCCCGCTCCCCCCCCGCCCCCGTCCACACGGCGTAATTGCGGGACGAAATTACGTCCCGCAATTAAGCCGTGTGAACATAGCCTTTAGTCACCAATAGTGATCCTAGTAATCACTGCTTCAAGACCCCCAAGTGGGACTAAATAAATATAGAAGGGGAGTAAAACAAGTTTTGGACAAAAAGTCCGTTCTCCCAAAAAAGAATTAAAAAAAACCCTTAAAATTCATACATATTTAGTATTGTCACAACCATCCAGTTCCATTGCATAAACAGGGAAAAAAACACGTTTGCATTTGCTTTTTTGAATGGGTTGTTTTCTTCTTAAAAAAAATTTAATTGGCAGCACATGTGGCCCCACTTAAAAAAAAAAAAAAAAAACTCACCCCAAAAAACACCACACCACACACAGACTTCCTTTAATCTGGTTTCATCTCAGAGTCTTCTGTTTTCATTCTTGTCCTTCTGAACAAGGACATCCCTGCTACAGCTCTGTCCCTGTTTACATCTCCATTCAGAGCTGTTCCCTTCTACGTAATGTAAATCGGTGGCAAGTGACAGCTACAATGGTGACATCCCCAATCGGAAATACAAGAACCAAAACAGAAGAGCGGAGAGACAGCGCTGGAACCAGAGAAGGTGGGGATTAGTATTAGTTTTTCTGAAGTAAACAACTCCCTTAAGGGTATGTTCACACGGCTTATTTTGGGGCACATTTTGCCGCGTATTTCGCGGCATACTGTGCTTAATTACTGTAATCCATAGCTCTCAGAGAACTATGGATTACGCCTCCTCTTACCGCTCGTACAATACGTGGGGAGATAAGTGACATGTCAATTATTCGCGGCGATTACGTGCCGCGAGTAATGAATGTCTATGGGGCTGGAGGGCTGCCGTGCCCCCTACCCCCGCATCACGGAAGTACACGCTGATCAGCACGAGCTTCCGAAACACTCAATGTACTGCAGCGCGTACTGTACGCAGCACAATACATCGTGTGAACATACCCTAATTGAACCCCAAAACGATTTAGGAAACAATATATATATATATATATATATATATATATATATATATATATATATATAATATATATTTTATATTATAATATATATTAAAATATATATATATATATACACATACCCAAACATAGCATCTATAAAAGCTATAACTATTTAATATTGATCCTTTATTAATGTAATGATGGGGAGGGTGGGGAACACAACATTGCCTTGTCCTTAAAGGGATAATTTCCACCATAGACATATAACATCCCAGCGGTGGGAATCGCACCTGTCAAACATTGATTGCATATCCCATCAATATGGCATGAATGTCTACAATGAGACAACCCCTTTAAAGGTCTAAAATACGCGGGCAGTTAAGGGGTTAAAATGAGCAATGATCCCCATATATTGTAACTAAGACTTTAATTCTAGTACAACTTAAAAGCTAAGATTTTGTGCTTTTGGAGCCAAGTAAGGAACTAGCCCCTATATAATAGCTGCAGCAAATGTTTAAAGCAGTTACATACAGTTGTGTTCCAAATAATAGCAGTCCAATATGACTGACCAGATTAATCACTGTTTTTCTTAGAAATGATATCACCACATGTCAAACAATTTACCAGTTGGTGCGGTAGATTCTTAGAAAATCAACAGACTCCACATTCATGGTCGGCATGTCTTGGGAGTCTACGTCTGAATAATTATTTGAAAGGGGATGTGTTCAAAATAATAGCAGTGTGGAGTTCAATTAGTGAGGTCAATCATTCTGCGAAGAAACAGGTGGGAATCAGGTCGCCTTTATTTAACCACTAAACGACCGACCGCCATTTTGACGGCAGGCATTTCAGGTCGCTCGTCTGCAGAATAGGGCTTTTGCGGCTGCCGGCGCTGCAGCAGCACTAGAAACAGAGCTGTATTTCACAGCTGTTTCTGGAGCAGCCTTTGCAAGTGCTGGGAAGTGGAGGAAACCACTGATCCCCGGTGCTTAAGGGAACGTTCACACGGCTTATTTTGAGGCGCATTTGAACGCGTATTTCGTGGCGTACTGCACTTAATACGCTGGGAAATGCGCCACATAATTACGGAAATCATAGCTCACATGGAGAACTATGGATTACGCCGCGTCCCCCTGCGCGTACAATACGATCGTATTGTACGAGCAGGGAGATAAGCGACATGTCAAATACTTGTGGAGATAACGCGCCACAAGCAATGCATGGCTATGGGGCCGGCGGGCATATGCACTGATCAGCGTGAGCTCCTGAAACATACGATGTACTGCGGCACGTACTGTATGCGCCGCAGTACATCGTGTGAACACACCTCAACTCTTTGATTGCAACAGTCCATAACCGCGGCATAATCATAGAGTAATCCTCTGCACCACCGGGTGATCAGGACACCAGCGGGACCTGATGGAGCCCAGGGAACGTCTCCACAGTCAGCCCTGGGGACCTACAGCAGCCCCAGGGCTGTCTAACAAGTCTGCAGTCAGGGCACACTGTGTGCTGCCCTGACTGCTGCCTGTGTCAGTATGACACAGATTGTAATGTATTCGCATATATGAATATGCGAATACATTACTAAGTGTAAGAAAAAAAAAAAATTGCAATAGTTCTCTCTTCATGGAATAAAAATAAGTAAAACAAAATTGTAGAAAAAAACTAAAAATAAGTTTGATAGCGTAACTGTGCATATACTACACAAAAATAAAAAAAACTACACACTGGGTATCTACATGACTGTATTAACCTGTATAATTAATCTACAATTTTTGTTAATTTTTAATGTTGTTATATACTAAATTTAAAACCACCCACACCCCAAATATATAAAAAAATATGCAGTAATATATTTTTAAACAAACTATGACTCCCATATATACAACTTCTCCAACACAAAACAAGCCCCCATAAAACTGCGTCACATAAGATAAAAAAAGTTATGTCCATTGAAATGCAAGGAGCCAAAAACTACAAAATTTAGCTGGTCATTAAGTACTTTTCCGTCCTTCGACGGGGTTAAAGCCGAAGCCAGCATACGATATGCATGCATTTCTCCTTAAATGGGCGCTTTCACACGGAGCGTTTCTGATGCGTTCGATGCATTTTTTTGTTGCTTTTTTTGCAGAAAACACAGCATTAATTGCTGTGTATTTCTGCAAAAAAAAAAAAAAAAAATAGACGGCAGTAACACACCAAAAACGGTCTGCGTGAAAGCCTCCAAAGCCTGAGCAATTTGGGTTGTTCTAGACATTGCTCAGAAAAACAGCACACTAAGATTAAAAAGTAGATCAAAGAGGGTAAGGGGATGTTCACACAGCTTGTTTTTAGATGCGTGTTTCGGACCCAAAAATGCATCTAAAAATGTGCGGTGCGATTTACAATAGTTTCAATGTAAAAACATGCATCGCCATTCAGATCTCTGAACACTGATGAATATCTTATATGCTTCTTTCTCATGCGTGTTTTGAATCCAATCAAAGAATTGACATGTCAATTCTTGATCCATTTTACGCAGCCCTAAAACTATATTGGTGCATTTCTGCTGCACAGTAAACGATTGAAAAATGCCATGTGAACATACCCTAAAACTTAGAGAAGTGCAGACAATGATCGGCTGTTCAACTAAAATAATCTGCAATGCTTTAAAATAGAAAGCAAAACCAGAGATGAGGAAGCAAACAGAAGACGACCATTTGAATGGATGGAACATTAGCCAGAACAGCAAGGGCTCAGTCAATGATCAGTTCCAGGATGATCAAAGACAGTCTCCAGTTACCCGTGAGTACTGTGACCATAAGGCCTCGTTCACACGGCTTATTTGGGCACGGATTGGCGCCGTACTCTGCACCGGATTTGCGCTGCAGCACGGCGCCAATCCGTCCCTGTCATTACGGAATTCACTGTTCTCTGAGAGCAGTGGATTCCGTCGCTCCTCCCCGCTTGGCGAATCCGCCGCGGGGGGGCGAAAGTGACATGCACATTATTTACGGCGCGTACGCGCCGTAGATAATGACAGTCTATCGGGCCGGGGCGCGGCGGCCCCGCCGTGCTCCGGCCCCGCCCCCGTCCCGCCCCTTATTCACGCCGGATTTGTGAGCGCAATCCGACTCACAAATCCGTCGGGAATAAGCCGTGTGAACACGGCCTTAGAAGATGTCTGTGTGAAGCTCATCTATGAGCAACAAGTCCCCGCAAACTCCCACTGTTACATAAAAGACATGTGCAGAAGCGGATATAATTTACCAAAGAATACATCAATATATAAAAATATACACATACACACAGACGTACACACTCATATATATGATATGTCATACTAAGTATGTAACAAGTTACACTTTTTAGCGTGTTTCCTTTCTTGTTCTTTAAGCATAAAAGGATCACTAACCTGAGGAGGAACACAAGAGACCAGCTAGTCTTTCGTCATCAGCAAGAAGAGCCAGCAGGCGGACAGTTTTGAGGGCCACAGAGGGAGAGGCATCAGGAGACAAGCACTGGAGCAGCACAGGAGAGCTGAGCAATCCCTGAAACCTAAAATCAGAGGCACAGACTATTCTTGTTACTATAAATGACAGAATTTAAGTCTGCAGCTAAAGACACCAAGGAACATCCTCAACTTTTAGTGGTGCAGGTCCAATCTGACCTGCAAACTAGTGGTATCCAGCATCCACAGTATACATTCAGATCACAAGGCCAGTATAAAACTTTTATTTTACCATTTAAAAAACAGGTGTACACTGCATAGAACATGATGATATCTCGTCTGACTCGACCCTATTCAAAGGCGAAAGATAAGTCACGTTTTATACTAGCTTATGCTCTGCATGTTTACCATGGATGCTGGACTTTCAATTATGCAAGGAGCTTTCAATTATTTAACACATCTTATCTGTGACGATTATGTCTTTTTCTATTTACTTTAGCTTAAATCTCATGTCCCTAAAACACACATGTACCTAACTATGTAAACCATGCAGCAATCCACATTCAAGTCCAACTTTGCTTTGCCCTATAACAGCAGAGCAATGGTTCAGGGAACTAATTTGCTTTACTCAATTTCCAATATCGCTTTATCCCCACACACCTAGAATACCTATAAAGGTATATTAACATGCGCAATGTTGGTCCATACTTCGGGCATACTAAAGCACAATTACATGCCGAAGTATGGGCCGACATTACGGTAATTCATAACGCTCACTGAGAGCTATGATTACCTGTTCTTTCCCCAGCGCACAAAACACACAACCGGGGAAGGAACTGATCTGTCAATGCTTCCTGGCGAATACGTGCTGGGGAGAATGACAGTCAGCGAGAGGCTTCAGAAGGACACGCTGGCCAGAACATCTCTCTGAAGCTGCAGATGTATAGCGGTGCGCAAAGTGCGCACTGTTATACGGCCTGTATAAACAATGTGAACATACCCTGACTATTGTGGTTTCTTCCCATTTTCTACAGCTGAATTTTGCTCTAGAAAGAGAAAGTTGTGTCACCCATTCAGAATCGGGATGTTCTTTCTCCTCTGTCAACACACAAGAGTAACTCTTGCTTTTTAATGGTTTGTAAAGTTTTCTCTTTTCCTTTATATTGGTATCTGTTACACACACGCATCACCTAAAGCAGTGTTTCCGGTCCTCAAGACCCACCAACAGGTCATGTTTTCTGGCTTTCCTTAGCATTGCACAGGTGAAGTCATTATTGTCAGTGCATTCTGCACAGGTGATATCATTATTGTCAGTGCATTCTGCACAGGTGATATCGATATAGTCAGAGCATGCTGCACAGGTGATATAATTATTGTCAGTGCAGTCTGCACAGGTGATGATATTATAGTCAGTGCATTCTGCGCAGGTGATGATATTATAGTCAGTGCATTCTGCACAGGTGATGATATTATTTTCAGTGCATTCTGCACAGGTGATATCGTTATGGTCAGTGCATTCTGCACAGGTGATATCGTTATGGTCAGTGCATTCTGCACAGGTGATATCGTTATGGTCAGTGCATGCTGCAAAGGGGATATGATGGTCGGTGCATGCTGCACAGGTGATATGATGGTCGGTGCATTCTGCACAGGTGATATGATGGTCGGTGCATTCTGCACAGGTGATATGATGGTCGGTGCAGTCTGCACAGGTGATATCATTACTGTCAGTGCATTCTGCACAGGTGATATCATTATTGTCAGTGCATTCTGCACAGGTGATATCATTACTGTCGGTGCATTCTGCACAGGTGATATCATTATTGTCAGTGCATTCTGCACAGGTGATGATATTGTCAGTGCATTCTGCACAGATGATAGCATTATGGTCAGTACATTCTGCACAGGTGATATCATTACTGTCAGTGCATTCTGCACAAGTGATATCATTATCGTCAGTGCATTCTGTGAGAGATCCTGAAAACATGACCTGTTGGTGGGACTTGAGGACTGGAGTTGAGAAACACTGATCTAAAGACTGCCATAAACCATATGCTCCAGGACAGTTCTCCAATTCATACAGCTAAAGATAAACTGCAGATCAAATAAAAATATTAAAATAATACATATTGTCCACTCAGGTGAAAAGTTTGTCAGGTGGTTTATGTTACTCGGAGTGCAGTATATGACAGAGGGCCAGAAGCTGAGCCATTTATTCATTTATACAGCGCCATTTTATCGCACATCACTGTATAGAGATTGCCATCATTCATATGTCCATGTCCCCATTGAGGCTCTGAATCTAAATGGTAGATTAGCCTATTAGAATGTTTTTGGAGTGTGGGGGAAACCGGAATACACAGGAAGAACATATAAACTACTTGCAGATGTTGTCCTTTCTTGAGATTTAAACCTAGGACTCCAGAGCTGCAAGGCAACTGTGCTAAGCCTAGAGCCACTGAGCAGCTTGTTATATTAAATAGAAGAAAAGACCGTATAATACAATAAGTCTTATGGTATGTGCACATGGTGTATTGCAGCGCTTATAGTACGCGGCGCAATACGCCGGGTGTTTTGGAAGCACGCGCTGATTAGCGAGTATTTCCAAAGCATGAGTGGGCCAACATTGTTCACGGCGCATAATCACAGCGAACAATTGACATGTCAATTCTCCCCTGTGCATACAATACGTTCGTATTGCTCACGGGGAGGGACAACGCGTAATTCATAGCTCTATGAGAACTATGGATTACTGTAATTGCGGCGTGCATTTCGCCGCGTATAAAGCGCAATATAAGCCATGTGAACATACCCTTAGGCCTGGTTCACATATACATTGCATGTTCCATCAGGAATGGCAGAATAAAAAAAAATTGCGCTATTTTTTTCCGTCTAAACTGACATGATACAGATGATACAGGATCTCCAGTGAGGCCAGAAACCCATCAGACCCACTGTAATTAATAGGCTCTGTCAGACACCGTGGGTGTCCATTGTGAAACTGATCCACCGGCAAACGTTCTCACCTCTGCGACAAACCTTTCAAATGTAACCTGTGACGCAGATGCCAACCAAGCCTTAGCTGCTTAAAAATAAGCAAACATTGTTTTATATTTGTTTTATAAGCAGAAGCCTATTTAAAAAAAACAAAACACACAACTGCCCTCACCCCCATACAACTAACTGTGCTAATTATTACAGAATATATCTCATAATGCCAACTTATGTATATTATATAGTAGGCATCCTCAAACTGCGGCCCTCCAGCTGTTGGGAAACTACAACTCCCATTATGCATTTATATAATCTATAACGCAATGAGATTTTTATTTCCTAGAATTTTCCAGGAACTTTCACTTATTATGCACTCCGATAACCCCTTTGAAGGGGTCATCGTCCCTTACACATGGGATATTGGATGTGCACCTATCGCACACTGATGGCATATCCTATGTCTGAGATATGAACCTCTTTTTCTCCCAAAAACTGGCCCCAAACTCTCCCCCTCCCTTCAGAGCAAAGAGGTGATTGGAACTCTTCAATTAATTTCAAATGTGCACGGTGGGGATACCTAATTAATCTCCAAACTCTAAAGATTATAAAAAAAAATCAACACATTACCTGGTTAACTGTTCACTAGAAGCGTTTTCTGCCAGTTTCACCAGCACACGCAGCACTTGCTCCCGGATCACCTCTCTCTTATATGTGACAGCGGTAGATGACAAGAGCAGTACAATTTTTTTAAATAAAGGATGCAACATTTGTTCATCATTGTCTGAATCTACATTTATGACAGTGTTAGATTGTTGCTCTGCTTGCGATGGAGTCATTGCCATTGTACTTCTCTGCAGCAGAGTCTCTACAACATCTAGACTATAAAACACCAGATGATACAAGATCTCCAGTGAGGCCAGTGCCAGTTCTGTGAACTCCGAGACCGTGTGCTCGGCACTAGCCTTGATATCCGTGCCGGCACCGGAAGACGACATAGACTGTTCATCGGATGAACTAGCTTCCGAATTTTCCAGAGCCTGACAGTATAGTGTAATATGATACTCAACTAGAGGCAATATGCGCAGCGCCCCTGCAAGCCGATGCATCTTGTCCACAAGTACTGTTCTTCTCTGGCGCTGTGAACCTTTTTTCTCTGTGTCCTCCTCACCCAAAGCGATGGAATTTAGTGCAGAAATGGCCAGTTTTTGAAAGTCTTTTAGGGCTGCACGCTGCGACTGAGACATAACACTCAAACCCGACGTACCTGCAGTGCTTTAACACAGAATACCAGTTATTACAGGCATACAAAAAAATATATTAGTGATATTTCAAAAAACATGCTAACCACTTTTCAAGACTTGGCACAAAATTATGAAGAGGTGTTTTATTACAGTTTCTAAATTTTAAAAGTCTACAAGAAAAAAAATCCTAGGCTAGGTTTACACAACATTGGACAAAAAAAACTCACTGAAAACCAAATTCTAAAAAACATTCATAAAACTGAGGTTTTTGCCCACTGCCTGTTAAAAGCTGCTGAAAAAAGCGTCCATTTTTTGCAGAATTGAACAGCATTATAAATTGCTATGGATTGCTATGGGATAGCTGTGATTAAAGAATTGTAATACACGTATACAGTGATATTATCTGTCATTAAAGCGGAGCCGCCCTTTATCAGGGCGATTACTCCACTGATGGATGATATTTAGTATGCTGTATCATTTAGGTGTGTTGTGGTAGTTTATAGGGGTTTAGGAAGTATAATTTTAGATAATTTAGTAAAAGTTATGTTTTAACAGGGATTATAATTTTGCAGTGATATAGTACAAAAAATGCACCAACAAACATAAAAGGGGCGACATTTCCCAACATGCCAACGCCAGTTTTTTTGGTCTATATTGCGCTAAAACAGCTTTTGACGCCATATTTTGGATGTAAATGAACTGTCATACACCTCCATAATAAAACGCACCTATTGAGGTGCATAGCACATCATTACAAGTGTATGTGTGTTAGGCGCATTACAAGTATGTGTTAGGCACATTTCATATACTTCTAATGATAAGTTATGCGCCTCCGTGCGCAATGTGCCTCGATAGGGGCATTACATATGCTTTTAATGATATGCTATGTGCAGCAATTTGCGCTAATCGCGCACAAAACATTTCATTGGTAGATTTAATGGCCTTATCGAGGCACATCATGCACGGAGGCGCATAACTTATCATTAGAAGTATATGAAATGCGCCTAACACATACTTGTAATGCGCCTAACACATATACACTTGTAATGATGTGCTATGCGCCTCAATAGGCACATTTCGTTATAAAGGCGCACAGCGCATCATTTTTAGGCGCATTATGTTTACTATGCAAGGTATACCTGACACCAGATTTTTGAAAGGGTTGGACTTTCTGGCGCACTTTACACTTATTTAATCTGCCTAAAAACTGACGTAGCACCGCTAATTTTCGGACATCTTGCCCAAAGCGTTTTACATAGACTCCAATAGTAAATTTTCTGTCCTGCTATGTCATTGTTTTGGAACATGTTTCAAAAAAATAACCAGCAGCAAAAAAAAAAAAAAAAAAGTTCTGTGGCGACTGCAGAACATTTTTACTATTCAAGACTATGGGACCGGTTTTCAATCGTTTTTTCAGCAGTTTTAAAAAATATGAAGACTGCTGAAAAAACGACTGAAAATGTTCAGTGGAGACATAGCCTAAGAATACAGGGCAATACAGATGTGCAGCCATGTTGCTATCACATGTAAACAGGGGTCCGTCCAGTTACAGTGGCCTCAGGATATCTTATTTTCAACATACAATGTTCCAGTAAAAACCATTATATCTTGAAACCACACTCACCATACAATGTCACAGACACAGCAGATTTGCGGCACATGTGACTGATGGAAGATCCAACCAATTACTATGAACATTTTACTTGTAATACCTCTGTATTAGTGCAGTTCATGCAGTGATTGGTGGTCTAGTAGCATCTCTCTACAGTGCGGTACTACATGTCCTGTACTGCTCTTTACATGTGCCAGGACGAGCGGCTCCATTCGACACCAGGTGAGGGCGGCTCCAATGTTACTTTTCTGGTCCGCTATGTATACGTCTTCTCTCAGCACAGAAAGTAATTTCCAGCTGCTACTTCTGTTAAATGTAAGGACTTGCTTAACTCTCTCTACTTTACATTATGTTGAGTGACATTTATGGCCCAAGAACAAATTACCAATTGTCCATATAGTTATGGTCTTAAGTTGCAACAGTAGTTAACCTTGAACAATTGCCCTGGAACCAGCTAACATTTGAGGGACCACTGCATTATTTTCCTTAGAGTAATTAAGGTAGAGCACTTCTATATTTACTTTCTACAATAGGCAACACTTCATTGA
Source organism: Phyllomedusa bahiana (assembly GCA_025379985.1). NCBI lineage: Eukaryota > Metazoa > Chordata > Amphibia > Anura > Hylidae > Phyllomedusa > Phyllomedusa bahiana. The sequence continues at coordinate 48,382 of JAODAL010010360.1, read as the reverse complement.
TTTCTGCTCACTTGTTTGATTGGACTCTCTGTGTGGAAGATACTTGTAGACCCAGATTACTGCTGAGAAGGTGGTATAGACCAGGACGACCAAGAGGCTCCGACTGTTGCATTAAAGTACTTAGTAAAACTGAACCTATCGGGAAAGAATAAAAATAAAACAAAATTAAACACACTTTTTAGAGCTTTACTGCCCAAAATCCAGTTCTACTTTCAAGAATATACTAGCCTGTTTATACATCAAACTACATGACACTCTTGGATGGATATGATCTAAAGGTACATCCGCATCCGACAGTAAACCGACCTCCATTATGACCTACGGAAAATCAGTGTTGTGGTTCACACAACGCCGATTTTTCTTGTGTATTTTAGGCACTTACAGTAAGCACCAACACAGAACTGACATGTCAATTCTTTGATGCAATTTACATAGGTGGTATAGGAGGAAGAAATTCCTTGTTTTGGAGCTAACATTTTCAGCGCCACCCTTACAAAACTGCTAGCAACAAAGTTTAGTCAGTTATGGATTTATTAAGCTGGGAGAGATTAAATATATACAGTGCTTCACCTCTAGGGTGCGCGGCCGTTAATACAGCCTAATGCATTGCATAGAAAAAACTCACAGACATAAATCTAATTTTGCCTATTTGGGTTTAAATTTGTAGCAAAAATTCACAGTGAAGAAAGAAACCCAATTAAAAAATAACTTTTACTTGATATGCCTTAAAAGAGTGCCCTCCAAAATGGAGGACCCACAACAACAAACACCAAAATTTGTTCTCCTAGAGAGGAAGAAATGCTGGTTCCTCTAAATATAAATATCCAATTTAGTGGTACTGACCCAAGGGGTGAAAATTGCCCCCCTCGGCGGAGTAGTCGCCCCAACAGGAGCGGCCCCACCTATTGAGAGCGCACCCTAGGTCAGACCCCTTAAACAGTTCCTAAAAGGATACCAGCAGGACTCCCATATGTACTATAGACACTCCAGGAGAAACAATTCTATCCACATAAAATCATTCTTTTTAGTCACATGTACAAAACAAGAAAAAAAAAAAAAAAAAAAAAAAAAACAACGTTCTGTTGCAGCATAGATTCAGAAAACGGTGTTTTTTTTTCAAGACCCCCAAACAAAAACAACGTTCCATTGTATCATTAATTCAAAAACCCGTGTGATTTGTTCAAGACCCGACGCCTTTACCCCAAAGATTCTATAGGGTTCATCAGGGGTAACAAGAGAACATTTAGCCAACAAGACTAAAATCACAGCATACATAGACTAATAGATAAAGATACTTAGCAATGATATCCTTAATGGTGGTAATGCCGTCAAGATAATCCAATAAGATACAGATTGATGATGTGTCTGATGCCTCAGTGTGGACGATACTGCCATGCATCCATGCTCCCCATGGAGATCTTTAAAGTGGACACCACCGGAAGTGATCTCACAAACCAAAACATCACTTCCTGTCACCTCCCCCCCCCACGGAGATCAATTCAGGCCCGCAGAGAGAGTAGAGATCTCTCATTCCCAGATAGTTCACATGGGAAGAGCAGGTCGCCCCCTTTGGTGGGTAAGTGAGGCGTCTACCGCCACTAACATCGCATAACTGCAGAGGTGCGACGGATGTACATGCGCAGACACCGTTCAGAGCAAAACGCTACTCGACGGTGCAACATCCCAGCGCCAATACAAACATAATAACAGCGAACATATATGCATACTTTGCTGTATCAAAATCATCCAATCTATAAATATGAGTGTAATAGATAAAGAGGGAAGCATAAAGCATCGCCACCTGAGGATCATAATCAGATAATAAAAGATCAGAATAGATGTGTTGGTGGACAATCCTGTCCCTATAAGCCAACACTGGCACGATCACCAAAGTGAACCTTCATACCTTTAGGATATTATATAGATATAGAAAATATAGTTAAAACACCTTTGTCATAAACAATAGATATACGGCTATACCCAGTACATAATTGTAAAAATATACTGTAGTGAACTCATTTGGATATATAAAGTAATGAATGATGTTACAAGAAGCAGCCAAAAAACAGTAACTCATTCAGGCCGCTCGGTTGCATAGTTTTGAGCCTATACGTCCATTCAGTCTCCTTACAGAGGAGGATTTTATCTATGTCACCTTTTCTAGAGGAAGTCTGGATTTTTTCAATACAAACAAAAGAAAGACAAGTGTAATCACCCTTGTGGTACTCCCACACATGACGGGCCAATGGGGTGTCTCTGCGATGTCTCACATCCCCCAAATGTTCACCTATCCTAGTTTTGATGTATCTAGTTGTTTTTCCTACATACTGTTTTTTACATTGACAGGTGCAGAGATAGACTACCCCTTTAGAGTAACAATTGAAGAATTCTCGGATCCTGAAGATTTGTCCTGTGACCTGACACACAAATTCCTTGGTTTTTTGCACATAGGGGCATGATACACACTTACCACAATTGTACATACCAATAGGTCTACGTTCTAACCAAGACTGGGGTTTTGGGTGGAGGGGTGTAGTGACTATGTATTAATCTATCTTGCAGGGACCTCCCTCTCCGATATGTCACAGAGGGTCTAAATGGAACAACTCCTTCCAAGTCCTTGTCAGCTCGTAATATATCCCAGTATTTCCTCAAGATCTTATATACTTCATCACTACAATCATCATACGCCCCCAATTACTCTCACTATCGATTTCTCTTGGTCTCTTTTTGGACTAGGGTTGAGAAGGGACGTTCTATCCTTCTCCAAGGCATATTAAAAGCCCAATTTAAAAATCGTCAAAGGAAAAACCCCTATCCAGAAAGCGTTCCTTCAGGTCATTGGACTGTGCATAGAGATTCTTCAATGTTTGAGCAATTACGCCTCATCCTAAGATATTGTCCCTTAGGGATACCTCGTTTTAAACTCGTGGATGGGGGGCTCTCCCATCTCAGTAGATTATTAGTTGATGTAGGTTTCCTAAAGGTGGTTGTTTGTAGGTTACCTGCTTCATCCTTCCAGATTTTAACATCCAAAAATGATATTTCTCTCTCATGGATTTCTGAGGTAAAACTAAGACCAATTTCATTGATGTTAAGAGTATCAATGAAAGAATGAAAGTGAGCCTCAGTGCCTTGCCACAATATAAAAACATCGTCGATGTATCTCACCCACAATAAAATACATGAGGTATAGATCTCCAAAGCCTCACTGAACACCAGGGTCTTCTCCCACCAGCCCAGGAACAAATTTGCATACGAGGGAGCACATGGGCTCCCCATAGCTGTGCCCCTGAGCTGGTGGTAGACCCTGGGTCCATACAGAAAGAAATTATGGGTGAGTACAAATTCCAAAAATTGGAGTACCAGTGTATTATGATTGGCATGCCTGTTGCTTCTAGTATGCAGAAAAGATTCAACCGCCTTCAGTCCATAAGAATGGGGAATACTACTGTAGAGAGCCTCTACATCCACCGAGGCCAATTTTACATCGGCATCCACCGAGATTCCTTCCAATTTTCTAAGCAAATCCGAGGTATCCCTCAAGTAGGAGGGCAAAGTGACCACAAATTCCCTCAAGATTTCATCTAGGTAAATCCCGATGTTTTGTGTGAGAGACTCAATTCCGGACACTATTGGGCGTCCCTTCAGAGGGACTAGTCCCTTATGGATTTTGGGCAAGGCATAGAATGTCGCTATTCTAGGTTTTTTTGGTAATAAGAATTGTGATTCTTCTTTAGATAGTGATCCCATCTCCATCCCTTCAATCACGATGTTTTCTAGTTCCTTCAAGAAAATCTCCGTAGGGTCACCAGGAAGTAAAGCATAATTAGAGCGGTCATTAAGTATTTTTAAAACACATTTTATTATATTTTTCATGATCCAAGATAACTATATTGCCCCCCTTATCGGAGGGCTTAATTATCAAATTGACATCTGACTCAAGAGATAGCAGAGCCTGCATTTCTGTCCCTGAGAAGTTATTCTTATTAGCTCTATTTCCATATTGTTTTTTTGCTAACATTTCCAGCTCTTGTGTGACCAATTTGAGAAAAACATCAATTTCAGGGGGTTACCTGTGGTGAGGGGAATCGAGTACTTTTCTTTTTCAGTGTAGTATAACCCCTACCCTTTGACCCCTCATTCTCCTCTATCAATTCTTCCAAAATCCTCATCCCTGATAAATCCTCCTCCAAAATACCATATTCCTCACATCTATTTTGATCTACATTTTTGAAGAATTTATGCCATTTTAGTTTTCTCACAAATAAATTTAGGTCTTTAATCCATGTAAATTCCTTAAATCTAGTAGTTGGCACAAAAGAGAGGCCCCTAGATAGAATCTTTAATTCCTCCTGACTAAGTAGTCGTTCAGATAAATTATTTGATTTTCTTTGCTTTTGCTACTCTTGGCTATACTCGTTGCCTCCTCTAGGGGAACCTCCGCCTGCTCTAAAAAAGAGGGAGCCATAGAGGAGGACGATGAGGACAAGGAATTTGATGATGAAGAGGACGCCATTTTTTGGTGTTGTTGATAATATCTGGGGAACTGAGATCTTCTGTCTGATTGTTGGGGATATTGATTCTGCCATCTATTAAAGTGTCTCCTATTCGAGTACTGGGAGAATCTACCTCTTCCTCGAGAGGGATTACCTCTCGTATTTCTAATGGTGTTTTGTCCGTTTCTATCGATGGATTCTTGGTCAGATGGGGAAATGTCTGTTTCTATGTTTTCACCCTCAAACAAATGTGAGAAGACCTTACCCTCTTTAAATTCAGTTAGATCACGACTGAACTGTTTATGTTTACGTTCCTGTATGTTCTGTCGATATCTCTCAACAGCCGTTTTCAACAAGGTTTCTCTCCTTGCGAAATCAGGGTCAGTTTTGAGATTTAATGCTTTTTCTTTTAGTTCCTTTAATTGTTTGGAGGTTTTCTCTAGTGTAATTTTTTCTTCCTCAAGCAAAAATCCCATCAGTCTCACAGATGAGCTGATGAGTTCTTGCTCCCATTTTTTTTATCAATAAAGGGGATCTTGAACGAGGTGATGGACTCACATTTGACCTAAGACCTCTTGGGACAATATTATGCTTAATATAATTCTCCAAGCTCAGAACTTCCCAGAAGGACTTTATCTGTTCTTTATAGGCTCTAAATAGATCATTAAATAGTGTTTTTAAACTAATATACTCAGTATTTTCACTCAAGTTACAGTCAGAAAACACCCTTTGAGCTTCAATTAGCCATTTTTCCGTTGTATCAGGTTCACTTAAAAAGCCTTCCATCAGAAAAAACTCACAGACATAAATCTAATTTTGCCTATTTGGGTTAAATTTGTAGCAAAAATTCACAGTGAAGAAAAAAACCCAAATAAAAAATAACTTTTACTTGATATGCCTTAAAAGAGTGCCCTCCAAAATGGAGGACCCACAGCAACAAACACCAAAATTTGTTCTCCTAGAGAGGAAGAAATGCTGGTTCCTCTAAATCTAAATATCCAATATAGTGGTGCTGACCCAAAGGGTGAAAATTGCCCCCCTCGGCGGAGTAGTCGCCCCAACAGGAGCGGCCCCACCTATTGAGAGCGCACCCTAGGTCAGACCCCTTAAACAGTTCCTAAAAGGATACCAGCAGGACTCCCATATGTGCTATAGACACTCTAGGAGAAACAATTCTATCCACATGAAATCATTCTTTTAGTCCCATGTACAAAACAAGAAAAAAAAAAAAAAAAACAACGTTCTGTTGCATCATTGATTCAGAAACCTGTGTGATTTGTTCAAGACCCACAAACAAAAACAACGTTCCGTTGTATCATTAATTCAAAAACCCGTGTGATTTGTTCAAGACCCGACGCCTTTACCCCAAAGATTCTATAGGGTTCATCAGGGGTAACAAGAGAACATTTAGCCAACAAGACTAAAATCACAGCATACATAGACTAATAGATAAAGATACTTAGCAATGATATCCTTAATGGTGGTAATGCCGTCAAGATAATCCAATAAGATACAGATTGATGATGTGTCTGATGCCTCAGTGTGGACGATACTGCCATGCATCCATGCTCCCCATGGAGATCTTTAAAGTGGACACCACAGGAAGTGATCTCACAAACTCGGGTCTTGAACAAATCACACAGGTTTCTGAATCAATGATGCAACAGAACGTTGGTTTTGTTTTTTTGTTTTTCTTGTTTTGTACATGTGACTAAAAGAATGATTTCATGTGGATAGAATTGTTTCTCCTGGAGTGTCTATAGCACATATGGGAGTCCTGCTGGTATCCTTTTAGGAACTGTTTAAGGGGTCTGACCTAGGGGGCGCTTTCAATAGGTGGGGCCGCTCCTGTTGGGGCGACTATTCCGCCGAGGGGGGCAATTTTCACCCCTTGGGTCAGTACCACTATATTGGATATTTATATTTAGAGGAACCAGCATTTCTTCCTCTCTAGGAGACAAATTTTGGTGTTTGTTGTTGTGGGTCCTCCATTTTGGAGGGCACTCTTTTAAGGCATATCAAGTAAAAGTTAACCTTTAATTGGGTGTTTTTCTTCACTGTGAATTAATGCATTGCATAGACAATGAATTAGGCTGTACCAAGATGGCGGTTTCCCCACATCCAGCCTGCGGCCGGAAGTGGGGCAAGCTGGAACATGGCAGCGATGGAAGCCTTCACAAGACTCCCCGCTGCCATGTTCAGTGATAGGATCCCTGCAGCATTGCTGCGGGGACGCTGATCACCGTGAAGAACAGTACGCGGCACCGCTCTTCATTCATTTAGATGCCGCGGCCACCTTTGCCGTGGCGTCTAAGGGGTTAAACAGGCTATCCCGTTTCAAAGCCGCTTACCAGCGCTATGACGTACTCGTATGTCATAGGTCGGTAAGGGGTTAAATGTATTTTACTGATATTTTATGTGACTGTGCAACAAAAAGTAGCAAGTATTTAGGAAGTATAAAGAAAATGAGGTTGTTTTTTTTGTGCAAAATTAAAAATATTGAGAAGTATGGAGTAAATATATATTTAGCCCCTTGTATTCTGATACTGCTAAATAAAATCGTGTCACCAACTGCCTTCAGAAGTCACATAATTCGTAAACAGAATACATCTCTATGTAATTTACTCTCAGTATAACCACAGCTGTTCTGTAAGGGCATGTCCCCACTGCACAGGTTTTCCGTCCGGTGGTTTATCCGCCCGCATCACATTCTACAAGCACATACTTCCCTCCGGTTTTCGGACGGAATCTGTGCTTATGAATGTGAAGAGAAAAGCCGTCCCCCCTGCGGCCGTGTGCACGGCACACAAACCGGACAAACAACGGTCGGATAAATCGACCGGTATTTGTCCATTGCCGTGTGAACGCACCCTAAAGGCCTCCAACATTAGGGAACAAACAGTCATGAAAACCAAAGTTGTGGCAAAGTGTATTGCAGGGTTAGGTTTTAAAAACAATAGCCCAAGCTCTGAACAGCTCATTGTGTGCTGTCTAATCCATCTAAACTGACAGCCCAGACAAGGAAGTCACTAATTAGAGAAGCAGCCAAGAGGCCTAGGGTCCCACCAGAGGAATTGCAGTGATTCACTGCTCAAGTGGGAGAGCCTGTCTCTAATACAACTATTAGTTGTGTACTCCACAAATCTGACCTTTATGAAAGAGTGGCAAGAAGAAAGCACGCCATAAGAATTAATGTTTGCAGTTTGCTCAAAGTTATGTACAGGACACAGCAGGCTGTAATGTTTTAAGATGAGGAACAGTTCAAGGGGTAAGAATACTTTTGCAACCCATTGTAAGTAACTGCATATCATAATTCAATGGGATGGCTGCATAGAAGACTACGTTTTTTGCAACCCACTAATGTGCTCATGCTGCCAGAAACGGGAACCAGAGCCTTCCGCTAGGGGTATACACCAAAGGGCTGCTACGCATGGCCAAAGTATAGGCGTACTTCACACACACCCACTACTTATAAATAAATATATTACATATATAGCCGAATGATGAAATAAATATATATATATATATATATATATATATATATATATATAAAACACACATATTATCTGTCACTTTTTCCACACGTGTTCAGCGTTGAAAACGCATCAAAAGGCAGGACATGGATTAGTTTCACCGTATGGAGTTAGTACATGGCTTAAACTACAGGCCAAGAAAAAAGTAAAACATACCAGAAATTTTAGGGTATCCCTCCGATTTCAGCCACCTATTACACAGTGTATTATTGCATAAGAAAAGTATGCTGCGTAAACCTGCAATTCAGCATCAGTACAAGACACGCAAGGCTAGGGCCACACAGCATAGGACAGAAACAGTCGGAAAGCCGGCTTTTTGTCCTATGCACTGCTGCGGTTTTTGTCACGGTTTTCGCAAAAAAACACGGTCCGTTTTAGCTTTTTTTCCGTCGGCACGTACAATTGAATGTATGGGAAACCGATCCGGCGGATTTTATAACAAGTTCCTAAAGCCGCCGGTGCCAGGAAAAAAAAAAAAACAAAAAAACACTACCTGTGCAGACTACGGGTCTTTTTTTGTATTAAAGTCCATGGGCTGCATAAATGGTCAGATTTTCAACGGTTTCAAAATACTGAAAATCCGACATTTTTGTGTGCAGTGTAGACATAGCCTAAGGCAAGGAGTTTATGAATAAAGCAAAAAAGATATATCTATAGATCTATACTGTATATAGATATATACACACATACATTTGGCAGATTACTACAAGCTGGTGTTCAAAGTAAGGCATATTTTCACTTTGCTGAGACGCTAGGTACATACCTTGTCTGTCCATGCTTTGCTTGCTGTATGAAGTAGAAAATACTTTTGGTTGTTTAACTGTTGTATTTGAAGTTTCAAGCTCTACAAGGAAAAAAGACCTTGTCCGTTTCAGAGACTAAATTGCATGTTATAGCGCATAACAAAAAAGTGCAGACAGTACAGACGATGAACAATTTTAAAAGAACCCATCCCAATGTCACAGAGCGGCATAATGATCCTGTGGTGGCATTATTGCTTATTCACAGTGGCATTACTATTACATTGATCAGCATGAAATATGTAGAAAAGAGGTAAATAAAAATATCACCGAATACACTGCTGTTCCAATTTTGCTTCGCTTCAGACAATTTCAGTTTTTAGTTACAGAATGAGATCAGCAAGGGTTGCTGATAACACTTCTCTTTCTATGTAAATACACAGATAAATGTGAATGTACAGTCATGGCCAAAAGTTTAGAGAATGATACAAATGTTAATCTTTACAAAGTCTACTGCATCAGGTTTTATAATGGCAATGTGCATATACTCCAGAATGTTATAAAGAGTGATCAGCTTAACAGCAATTAATTGCAAAGTCAATAGTTGCCTAGAAAATGAACTTTTTCCCCAAAAACACATTTCAACTTCATTGCAGGCCTGCCTTAAAAGGACCAGCTAACATCGTTTCAGTGATTGCTCCATTAACACAGGTGTGGGTGTTGATGAGGACAGGGCTGGAGATCAATCTGTCATGATTAAGTAAGAATCACACCACTGGACACTTTAAAAGGAGGCTGGTGCTTGGCATCAGTGTTTCTCTTCTGTGAACCATGGTCATCTCTAAAGAAACACGTGCAGTCATCATTGCACTGCACAAAACTGGCCTAACAGGGAAGAGTATCGCAGCTAGAAAGATTGCACCTCAGTCAACAATCTATCGCATCTTCAAGGAGAGAGGTTCCATTGTTGCCAAAAAGGCTCCAGGGCGCCCAAGAAAGACCAGCAAGCGTCTCTTAAAAGTGGTTCAGCTTCAGAATCGGGCTACAAGCAGTGTAGAGCTTGCTCAGGAATGGCAGCAGGCACGTGTGAGTGCATCTGCAGGCACTGTGAGGTGGAGACTCATAGAGCAAGGCCTGGTGTCGAGGAGGGCAGCAAAGAAGCCACTTCTCTCCAGAAAAAAACATCAGGGACAGACTGATATTCTGCCAAAAGTACAGGGAGTGGACTGCTGAGGACTGGGGTAAAGTCATTTTCTCTGATGAATCCCCTTTCCGAATGTTTGGAACATCTGGAAAACAGCTTGTTCGGAGAAGACAAGGTGAGCGATACCACCAGTCTTGTCTCATGCCAACTGTAAAGCATCCAGAAACCATTCATGTGTGGGGTTGCTTCTCAGCCAAGGGAATCGACTCTCTAACAGTCTTGCCTAAAAACACATCCATGAATAAAGAATGGTACCAGAATGTCCTCCAAGAGCAACTTCTCCCAACCGTCCAAGAGCAGTTTGGTGATCAACAATGCCTTTTCCAGCATGATGGAGCACCTTGCCATAAAGCAAAGGTGATAACTAAATGGCTCAGGGAACAAAACATAGAGATTTTGGGTCCATGGCCTGGAAACTCCCCAGATCTTAATCCCATTGAGAAATTGTGGTCAACCATCAAGAGACAGGTGGACAAACAAAAACCAACGAATTGTGACAAAATGCAAGCATTGATTGTGCAAGAATGGACTGCTATCAGTCAGGATTTGGTCCAGAAGTTGATTGAGAGCATGCCAGGGAGAATTGCAGAGGTCCTGAAGAAGAAGGGTCAACACTGCAAATATTGACTTGCTGCATTAACTCATTCTAACTGTCAATGAAAGCTTTTGTTAATCATAATATGATTGCACTTGTATTTCTGTATGTGATAAAAATATCTGACAAACGCACATAAAAACCAGAGGGCAACAGATCATGTGAAAATATAATATTTGTGTCATTCTCAAAACTTTTGGCCATGACTGTAGAAGAATCACGCCGCTCACCTAGGCAGCTTACTCTCATGACAAATACAGATCTGCTAATGCACATTTATAGCCAGACAACCTGCTTTCAGAAGTCACTCCATTATCACAACCCCCACATCAGAAATATCCCTGTAACGGGCAGGGTTAGGAATAGGAACTGGCAGAATGTCAGTCACCACTGCAGAACCAAGGGCAGGGGTGAAAGAACAGTTGTGTGAAAATAACCCTCCTTTAAAGGGAATGTGTCATAAAAAATTACTTCTGGTTTAACGTTAAACACATTTTAAGAATTTTTGGTTATTTTTTTTAATTTTCCATATCACTTCAATATTTTTGAAAAAAAATTCTTAAGTCCTGCAGTTTTCACTTTGGCCACTAGGCCTAATAATAGTCTAACACTTCCTGTTCTGTAGAGAGATTTTCAGTAGTCTCCTCACAAGCCGTACAAGCAGGGTTACACTGAAAGGATCCACCAGTCACAATAGGAGATAGTCACAGCTCCACCTACCTACACGCTGACTTCTTCCCAGGTCACAGAGCAGGCCTAGAAAACTCTCCTGTAGAAGTCAATAGGACTGAACCAGTCCACAGGCTCCTATAGTGAGGGACACAATTATTTGATCCCTTGCCGATTGTGTAAGTTTGGCCACTGACAAAGACATGAACAGTCTATAATTTTAAGGGTAGGTTAATTTTAACATTGGGAGATAGAATATCCAAAATAAAATCCAGAAAATCAAATTGTACAAATTTATTTGCATTTTGCTGAGAGAAATAAGTTTTTGATCCCCTACCAACCATTAAGAGTTCTGGCTCCTACATACCAGTTAGACGCTCCTAGGATATATTGTCTATCCTGACAAGTTATACAAAAACCTTAATTCTCATTGGGGAAGCAACGGAGATTTAGGCCCCTAGAAATCAAGGGGCTGCAGAGAACGTTGCAAGTCTATTTACTATTGCCAGGTCTCGTAAATAAAAGTTGCATTACATTCCCTATAATTTGATGCATTATGGCAGTTCCAGTAATGTTAAGAACTTCCCCCTCACAAACTAGTGAAAAATGCACCATGAGACCTCAACAATGGTGATCAATTTAGATCCCTGACCTCCACTACACCAAATACACTGACTTTGGGAGCATTTTTCCCCAAACATGTTGAATACAAATAGGAAGGCCCTATTGACTGTGTGAGCTTAAGGAAATCATAATAATGAGACTGCATGAAGGAGGAGGTATTATTACACAAGCTTACCCGTTTTAACTGGAAGATGCAGGTGCAGAGAAGACACAGGCATATGTGGTTTAAGACCAGTGCTGGCTCTAAAAGACTCCTTGGTGGGGAAGCTGGTCTTCCCTGGTTGTGATGGTGCACAAGAGTCGAGCTTCACCGACACAGAAGGACTCTTGGGGCTATTTTACAAAGAGAAAAACAAAACCACCGCCGATTATTCAAACTTAACACCCAAGCAAATATGAAAAACCTAATTGTAGTTTGTGTTCTTACTAAAGCCAACCCGCTGAAGTGAAATCCAGGAGTAACCACAGTGGAACTTTAGGCTACGTCCAAACAGCACTGGAATGCAGTTTACAGCAGATGCATTATTTTGAATCTGCCAAAAATCAGACCGTACCCATCGCTGAATAGCTCACAAAGGAAAATGGCGCTACCAAGAACGTACACAATCCAGCGCAATATAGAACAGGTTGTATATTCCGGGGAACCAACGTCCGATTCCCAGAGCCCCAATGTACTGGGCCGTCCAGAATCTGAACTCCGACTGCGTTTTCTTGGGGCAAAAACAGTGGTGTGGCAGAGTCCAGCAATGTGAAAAGGGCGTCAGATTTTGGACAGTATTCCCACATTGCTGTGTGGACCTGGCGTGAGCTACACCGGATTTTTCTACACAAACTTTTTAATGACAGACTGCAAATTGTAATTTTTTTTTTTAATTCATGCAGTCTGTTAAAAGTAATAAAAATAATTACAAATGTTACGCACCAAATTATAGCAAAGAACGTATTGCTTTAAATGTCCCCCCAATAGACCACTGCATCTGCACATAATAATTTAAGGGGCGTCCCAAAAATTATGAAACCGTGTTACAGCAGACCTGAATGGGAGCGTCCGGGAGACTAGCAGGATTTTTTTTTTTTTTATTATGCCCCAATGGACCAATGAGCTGGTCTTAAATTCCCGAAACACCCCTTTAAGGGGAGCCCCCAAAAAATAAAAAGTGAATAGTTTTAGGGTGTATTGATATACATTGAAAAACTTCAAAAAACTTCAAGGGGTTTTCGCATTATAAAAGATCATATCTGTAATGATGGGGGACAGTAAAAATAAGCAATTTTGCAATTTGTTGGTATTAAGCAAATCATTTAGTATAGCAGCTATTATCCAATTTGTGCGTGTCTAGAACCATTTCTACAGCCTGGGGTCTGGCCACACCTCCTGTGCTGCAATTGGCCGTCGGCCATCTGAGTAATCTGTGTGTGTTCTCATGGTCTTCCTCTGATGTGAAGGATTTGGGCAATCACGGAGTCTCTCAAGTTGCCAGAGTCACTTCCTCCACCCATATAAACACAGCCTTACACACTCTGTATAAGGGTGTATTATATAGGTGGGGGGAGCACTCTGCTCCCTCCACCCATAACACACCCTTCGGGTATGTTCACACGGCGTGTTTAACTCCATGTAACATACGCTTTGGATCAGTCTGTCGGACCCCAAATGGACCCAAACACGTATCGAATAAATAGCAGTGTGATTTTACATTGCTTTTTATTAGAAAAACACACATCGGCGTTGACACGAGTGATCACCGATGCGTCTCACTGCGTCTTTCGGATCCATTCCAAGAATTGACACAGCAGGAGCCCTATAATAAAGTATAGGGTGCGATCCTGCTGCATCCAACACACATCTAAACACGCAACTGCGTGTTTGGGTTTGTGTTGGATCTGTTTTAGATCCGATTGCTGCAGCGTTTTTGGATCCGATATTCGGATCCACCATGGATTCAAAACCACCGTGTGAACATACCCTAATACAGCATGTTCTCCCCCACCCTTATAACAGTCTTATACACTCCGCTCCCTACTCTACCTCTTACCTAAGGGAGGGTGGGGTGCAAAGTGCATTTCTCATATTTGTTTAATCAATCACTTCAGGTGTCAAAATGTCCTTGTGCCTTTGTCTAATCAGGTTTGGAATGTAACGCATTTTGTGCCCATGTGCATCTAAGATATGTGTGTGCCTACGTACAAATTATAGGGCTGCTATGTATGTGACACAGTCTGTGCATAACCAGGATTGTATTAGAGAGGCACAGATATAAATACAGGTAGGAGAGAGAAAGATAATGGTTATGGCATAGTGGTAACATTGGTTTGAAGGGGTTAATCACAGGTAGCAGGTACCTTGACATTTAATATGCATGTGGTCCAAAATGTTTATGGCATGCTTTTATTATTCTGTCACTATGTAGTGGCATAGTGATATTGTGTAGTTACTTATTTGTGGTGCTAGTCACTGGTGGCAGGTATATTGACTTAATATGCATGTGATGTTGATATGCGGTTATGGTATAGTGATAATATAGCCGATATTCTGCAGTCACTTATTTGTAGCGGCTATTCACTGACAGCAGGTGTATTGACTTAATATGCATCACTACCACACAGTGATGAATAATACCAGAATGCCTTAACCACGTACCACTATCAAATGCATATAAAACATTAATATATCTGCTACTTGTCAGTGAATAGCCCTTACAAAGAAAAGTGACTGCAGAATCTCACATATCACCACCACATAGTGACTGAATATTACTAAAATGTCAAACACATATCACCACCTCATGCATATTAAACATCAATAGACTTAATACGAATGTCGTGGTGATATGTGGTTATGGCATTGTTGTAATATTCAGTCACTATGTGGTGGTGATATGGAGAGGTGTCAGGGCTCTTTTAGGAGATAGGTGCGGGAAATAATGCTGCAAAAAAAGTTTCTTTTTTTGGCGGGTGGTCTAATTTATGTATGTAAAATTTGTTGTGTGTGTAAAATTGTAGAGGCTACAGGGGGGTGGGGTGATGGGGACAAAAGGGGCGGCAAACTTATCCGTAGTCACACATGGCAGTGCTGATCGCACATTGCAATTAGAAGAAAGGAAGAGATGTGGGATAGATCAGCGCAGCCCTGTGCTGCCAGACACAATGACAAGATTTCACTTCCTGTAATATTATGGGGATGTATTTATAACCGTTTACACCAATACAGGTGTTCTGGTTACAAGGATTGCTTGTGGAGCCTGGGAGGTAGGCGACAGCTCTCCAGGCATGATAATGGACCATTGCAGGAGGTCTGGAGAGCTGTGACATCCAGTCCATCCCACTGCTCATACAGAATGAAGAAGAGGACTCGAGCGAAGCAGGGACAGGGAGGGAAGACATGCCTAATGGGAGGAGAGACCCACCTCTGTATGTTAAAAATCAAAGCTAGCGAAAATGCTTAAATGCCTGCGAAACCCTGTAGTGAGAAACCCCTCTAATTGCACAGTGGCTGTTACATACACACATACGGTCAGCTTTTTATTACAATAAATAATAGGATAGAGCTCAGCGCATGGATCTTACACAGCACTATAACGTTGTCAATGACTGCCATACGTGCTGTTTAACGAATATATTCATTCCCAGCAGCAATGCTTCTAGAGAAGTACACCCCATACAGAGTAGAAGCCCCATGGACTTATATGACAGTCCTATTACATATATCCATACAAAATGGAAATGTGTGCCTTAGTCATAAGACCAACTGGCTTTGCTTCTTGGTTACACAAGTAAAAGACATGGATTTAATAATGTATTTTTACACCTTTCTAAACAGATCTAGAGATATAAAATGGCAAATACCTAAGCTGTGGCACCACAGCTCTCCGCTCAACATTCTGCAATTTTGTCTTCAATTCAATCATCTCGGCATCTTTAAACTGTAGTTCTGATTGCAAAGACTGAATCTGTAATAAAAGGCACAAGAAGCAAAAAGTATATGATTAATATGCAACAACAATATGCGAAGGCAGAAATAGCACCGATTCTGTGCATTTGTCAATACAACAAGTATAAAAAAATAAAAAATGCTCATGCTGCGAATGTCATGTCTCCAAAACATGCAAAAATTTTGTAGGAAATGTATTCAATTGGCAAATAGAGGATCCAAATATATCTTTTTTAAGCCACGCACCCTTCACTTTCTGACTGGGAATTCCAATGGAATAGTAAACCACCGCTGAAACCCATGATGGGCTGCAGTGATCAAGTCACAGGGACTGGAAATAGTTTAGACAATTGGCTTTAAAATTACTAATCTTAAACCACACATGCCTTGAATGAAAGCCCTTTGGATTTTGATTAGATCAATTTTCAATAAAAAGCCCCTAAGAGCCAATATTGGCTCTAAAAGACTCCTTGGTTCGGAAGCTGGTCTTTCCTGGTGATACACAGGATTCAAGCTTCCCCACCTAAATAGTCTAGACACCGCAAGAAGCTACAGCACTGTAGTGGCAGTGAGTAAATAGGTGAAGTTTTTTTTTTTTTTACTTAGGCCTGGTTTACATCTGTGTTTGGCTTCCATTATGCTAACAATACATTGTGAAAAAAAAAAAAATGTAATTTTCATTTTTTTAAATACAGCAAATGGGCAGAAAATTTTACGAATCTATTTAACAAATGGAAAAACAAATACAAACTGATAAGCATCATTTTTTTTATCCATATTCAATTAACATCAGTGTTTAAAAAAAACAAAAAACACACACACACGAAAGGGTTCCGTCAGGTTATTGGTTTATAACAGCACAACAAGCGGTGCTATATATTTTTTTTTTCTTAAAAAAAACAAAAAAAACAAACAGAAAACTGATGAAACAAAGCCAAACTGAAGCAGATAAAAAAAAAACAAAAAACACTGAAATCAATGGGCAACTTTGCTTTTTTCATATTCCAATACAGAATAAATACAAACAACTAGAAGCCAAATATGTGTGAACCCGGCCTTAATGGACTTGTATTTTAAGTCAGATAATCTCTTTATTTCTGTGTGTTTAAAGGGGAGTTCCTACCATAAACTTTGCTGGCATATCACTAGGATACGCCATCAAAGTCTGATAAGTGTAAATGTAACCTCTGGGATCTACACTCATCACAAAAATGGGCTCCTCGAAAGTACTGTAGATCCAGAGAGTCAGTTGCGCTTGCACGGGACTCCATTTATGTCTATAGGACCACACCAAACACCTCTCACCTGTATTTGAAATTCCCATAGAACAGTATGGAAAGTTGTGTACAAATGCTTCTCCATTCTGAGCAGACACTTTCAAGGACCCGTTACCGAGATAGGACCCACACCTATAAGATTTTGAAGGCATCTCTGATTGATATGCCAAAGTCTATTGTGGGAACACCCCTTTAATGCATCATGTCACAAAACAGGCATTTTGTTCCCCCAAACAAAATCATTTTCGTAAAATAGGTTTTTTTTTTTTTAAAAAAAAAAAAAATAAAAAATCTTCTCTACTGGCACAAGAAACTGGACTATCAGCAGAACTCTCTAACGAAAGCACTTACTTTTTTCTGCAGTTCTTTTTCTTTCTCGCACAGCATCTGAGTCTTCTCTTTTTCCAACAAGACCTGAGCCATTTTTTGCTGCTCAAGGCTGGACTCTGTCTGACGTAAAGCGTCTCGCAAAACTTTAATTTCGCCATTCTTGATAAGAATTTCATCCTGCACCACCTTCAGCTACATATACAAAATGAAATACAAAAGACAAAACTTAGGAGCTGTCTTTTTACAGCCCGATTCAAGTTTGTAGAACAGAGACAGGCATAGGCGAACATCTGATCCTCAGATTATGTCCACACGGCGTATTTGCGGTGTGTAATTGCACCTCAATGCGCTGAAGTACGGACTGCAAATACGGTAATTCATAGATCTCACTGAGAGCTATGATTATCCGACGTTTTCCGTGACACTGTTAGGCTGGGTTCACACGGCTTATTTGCGGGGCGTAATTACGCCGTGTGGACGGGGGAGGGGCGGGAGCGGGGGGGCCAGCACCTCGCCAGCCCATAGACTATCATTACTAGCGGCGCGTATACGCCGCTAGTAATTCACATGTCACTTATCTCCCCCTGCGGCGGATTCGCCGAGCAGGGAGAGGAGACGTAATCCATAGTTCTCTATGAGAACTCTGGATTACTGTAATGACTGGGGCGTATTCCAGCCGTAATTCGCGCACTACGGACTGAAATACGTCCCATTTTAAGCCGTGTGAACATAGCCTTAAGCATCGGGAGAAAGGGGCGACATGTCCGGGGAAAGTGAAAGTCTATGGATCCCGGCACAGAGCGGATTAGAACTACAAGTTGGCTAGCGCACACTTCTACAACGTTGGGCGTATTACGACGAGTACAGTATGCACCGCTATATGCTGTGTGAACGCACATGAGACAGATTTCCAGCAAAAGTATTCCTGCCCCTTGAAACTTTCCTCAAATTTAAGCATTATAATCTCACATTTAGATATTGTGTGTCATAAAGCAACAAGTCACAAGTATTTGTGAAGTTGAAAGAAAATCACAAGTGCTTTTCTAAATTTTGGCAAATTAAAAAAAAAACTGGTTTCAAGTGTGTATGTAATCAGCCCCCTTCACTCTGATACTCCTAAATAAAATTCAGTGACCAATTGTCTTTAGGGTGCTTTCACACGCAGCTGCGTTTTTAGATGCGTTTTTTTTTTGTGCAGAAACGTACAGCAATAAAACTTTAAACTTCTCCACAACAGTATCACAGACCTGCCTGGTGTGTTCCTTGGTCTTCATGATGCTCTCTGCACATTAAACAGAACCCTGAGACTATCACAGAGCAGGTGCATTTATACGGAGACTTGATTGCACACAGGTGGATTATATTTATCATCATCAGTCATTTAGGACAACATTGGATCATTCAGAGATCCTCACTGAACTTCTGGAGTGAGTTTGCTGCACTCAAAGTAAAGGGGCCGAATAATTTTGCACGCCCCACTTTTCAGTTTTTAACTTTTTACAAGTTTAAAATATCAAATAAATTTCGTTCCACTTCACAATTGTGTCCCACTTGTTGATTCTTCAAAAAAACATTAACATTTTATATCTTTGTTTGAAACCTGAAATGTAGCAAAAGGTTGAAAAGTTCAAGGGGGCCAAATACTTTCTCAAGTCACTACAGCTGTTTTGTGAAGGCCTCAGAGGTTTGTTAGAGAACATTAACGAACAAAGAGCATCATGAAAACCAAGGAATAAACCAGACAGCTTAGGGATAAAGTTGTGGAAAAGTGTATTGAAGGATTAGGTTTAAAAAATAACGCACAGTCTGAAAATCTCACTGAGCCCTGTTCAAACCATTATCTGTAAGTAGGGGTATGGCACGACTGCTAACCTACAAAGGCATGGCCGTCCATCTAACCTGACATGAGCAGACAAGGAGACCACCAATTACAGAAGCAGCCAAAAGGCCCAGGGTCGCTCTGACGGAGCTGCAGAAATCCCCGGCTCAGGTGAGAGAATCTGTCCACAGGACAACTATAGTCATGTACTCCCCAAATCTGGCCTTTATTGAACAGTGGCAAAAAGAAAGCCATTTTTGAAAGCAATCTAAAAATTCATGTTCGCAGTTTGCAAACAGCTATGAAGAGGACACAGCAAGTACGTGGAAAAGTGCTCTGGTCTCAACGCCAAACAGTATGTGCGGAGGAAAACCAATACTACACATCCCCCTGAACTACACCATCCCCACTGTGAAGCATGGTGAAGGCAGCATCATGTTGGGGAGGGGTTTGCTTTAGCAGGACTGGGAAGCTGGTGCGAGTCCATGGGAAGATGGATGGAGATAAACACAAGACAATCCTGGAGGAAGACCTGTTAGGCCATGTTCACACGGCTTATTTTGGGACAGATTTGGTCCCGTATTCCGCGCCGTACTGCGCGAAATACGGGACCAAATCCGTCCCAATAATTACGGTAATCCACAGTTCTCATAGAGAACTATGGATTACGGCTCCTCTCTGGTGGGATACGCGCCGTGGATAATGGATGTCTATGGGGCCGGCGAGCAACCAGCCCCCCCGTCTCGCAGCCGGCGTAATTGCGAGCGGAATCCGTCCCCGCAATTACGCCGGCAATCAGCCGTGTGAACATAGCCTTAGAGGCTGCAAAAGACTAAAGACTAAGGCATAGGTTCACCTTCCAGCAGGACAAAGACCCTAAATATACAGCCAAAGCTACAATGGAAAGGATTACATCAAAGCATATTTAGGTGTTAAAATGGTCCAGTTGAGACCTAAATCCCATTAAGTATCTGTGGCAGGACTAGAAAATTACTGTCCACAAATATTCGCCTTTCAATGTGACTGAACTAGAACTATGCTGCAAAGAAGAAAGGGCAAAAATTCCAGCCTCTAGATGTGCGAAGCCGATAGGGACATAACCCAACAGACTGCGGCTGTCATTGCAGATAAAAGTGGTCCTACCAAGTATTGACTGCGGGGGGCTGAAATTTATATATATATATATATACACATACACACTTTTCAGTTTTTCAATTTGCAAAAATTTGGAAAAGCACATATCATTTTCTTTTGACTTCAAAATACTTGCTTTATGTTGCTCTATCACATAAAATACATTTAATTTTCAGACTGTAACATTTCAAAATGAGGAACGGTTTGTGGGGTATGAATATTTTCGCAACCCACTGTATGTGTATGATATTTTACAAGTTTCATGTAGCAGAAATATTCCTCATGGAAATTGATGAGTAGTGTAGCCTTTTAAAACCTCAAATAAACTGGATTTTCTCTCTCGTGGAACTAATGTCGTAAAACCCACAGAAAAATATACACGATTTATTGCAAATTTTTATGTGCACTTTTTTTTCATGCTGTGTCTATTCACACTTGGGGTTCTTATAATAAGCAGCAGCAGGGCTATAGTGTGCCTACTCTATACACCCAGTCTGAGATTATGACATAATTGTACATTAAATATCAGGGTTGGGTTAAAAAGCGTTTTACCCCAAAGGAAATTGCGCTGCACAGGTCCCTCACAGCTAGTTCGCTCGTCTATATTCAGAATTCCCATAGAAGTGAATGGGGAGGATGGCCGCAACCGCCGCCTTCCTTGTTCTCATGCACAATCTGCTCGCTGCTAGTTGCGAGCAGCCTGTGCCCCGCGTATTTCTGTGTGGTAAAACCCATTTAGTAATCAACTCTCACCTTTTGCTTTAGATCTTCATGTTGAGACTGCAAAACTTCAATCACAGAGGTCTCTTCATTAGTGGGCGATTCTGAAAATAAAGTTAGGTTTGCATTTATTACTTACATTTATAAAAATATAAAATCACCAATAGGTCACGGTTTGGGTGCAAAACCAAACACTGTAACCAAGAAACAAATGCAGTAGCAAGTGATAAAAAATAAAAGCCTCAGGAACAGTTTACTAGTATCACTTTTTCATAAAAAGTTTGTTGAATTACAATTCAAGCCTCCTCTGCATGTCTGGACCCAAAAGTGAAGAAGAGTGGATAGTCGAGGAGCTCCAGTGGAGGGAGATGAGTGGGCAAGTACACGTTTTTAGGATTTTTTTTTATTTAACCAGTCTGGCCCCATTTCAGATCATTTTTTTCTCTACTGGACAAGCACTTTAATTATAACGGAAACACATTTGAAGGTAAATACTACCATCAAGCATTTCATCTACAAAGTTCTCCCAACAATATTTGTAAGGACACGGCACTAGGATACAGGGTCCTGACAGGACCTGCAAAGGTAGGCAATAATATAAACTGAAACCTTAAAGATGTATCGCCCCCAAAAAAGGCCACAGCCATTAGTTGCTCTTTTCAGGACCAAGGCCATCAGAGGTCTATTTAATTACACATCCTAGAATTGTTTTTTGTTTCGCAGTTAAGGCTTTCACTACATGAAAAAAACGAATATCTTGGTGTTAAAGAGAAAAAAGAATTACACTACAATACATATATAAAAGAGGAGGTGGCTTTACGGCACCAACTAATGTAACTGCAGTGAATAAAAGATGGTTGCACACTACCAGATATTGAATGTGAAGTGATGTATCTGAAGCGAAACGACGGATAACGAGATTTTTTACAACATTTAGGGCTCGTTCACACGGCTTATTCTGGGACGGATTTCAGCCATTTTGTGCGCTGTATTTGCGCTCCAATACGGGTGAAATACGTCCCAGTCATTACGGTAATCCACAGTTCTCATAGAGAACTATGGATTCCGTCTCCTCTCCCCGCTTAGCGAATACGCCGCAGGGGGAGAAAGTGACATGCACATTATTTACGGCGTGTACGCGCTGTGAATAATGAATGTCTATGGGGCCGGCGAGTTGCCGGCCCCCAACCCCACCCCACGGCTGCCGGCGTAATTGCGGGGCGGAATCCATCCCCGCAATTCCGTCGGCAATAAGCCGTGTGAACTGGCCCTTATGGTGATGTAACTGAGAAATGATAGATACTGGGGTTACTGTACTATATAAACTGCCCGTATGTAACCCAAAAGTCAATCAAGTCCCTGAAGTTGTTCAGATGTGACTTTCCCCTTTGCGGAAATAAAGCTTACCTTATTCTAAAGGCCCTGCGACTGAATAATCATTTAATAAATCAGAAACGGTGAAAAATTCTATTTTCCTTTTTATCACCTTCTATAACTGAATTGCATTAACCAAACAATATATAGTATAACATCATGTCCGACAAAGAGAGCTAGTACTCTCGAAAGCTAACCATGAAATATACTCAGCCTCTAAAAAATATCATGATTTCTTCACTCTTCTACACAAACATTTTGCAACACCGAAAACATAGGTTCTCATACAGGGCCACATGTATGAAACGGTTTAGGTCTAAAACACTCTTCTGCCCATAGTAACCTATGGGCAAAAAAAGTATGTTTTAGCCCTAAACAGGTTCATACATGTGGCCCATAGAGTCTAGCTTGGCCCCGACTGTTACCCAGTATAAAGCATCTGTAAACGGGTACAAAGTACCCCTGTACAATTTTTTTTTTTCTGATTGTTAGCAGCATACTAGAGAAATAGTGATAGACTATCCTTGTGCCTGGGTTGAGAGAAAAAATGCGCATTCTATGGGCAGCAAAACATATCAAGATTTCTTTATTTTTAAGGTTTGGTTTTTTTTCTGCTAGTTGGCAGGGTGGGAAAAGTTAGGATACCACGATCTATTTTCTGATTGCAATTCTCTGTATACAGATCACACACGTCTACTGGATGTTAGATCACTTTTAGCAGTAGTCTTTATGCAAAGGATTGCTGGAAGAAAACAGAGAATATCTTCCCAGCATGCACCTCTCCATGTCACAGATGGAAGCTTATGACAACATCTAATCCTATAGCAGTGGTCTAAATGCAGAAGGTACCATACCCTGTCGAGCCTAATTTAGCAATCAAATGGCTTGGATCACCACTACCGCGTCACCAGATAAAAGTATAATCACTGCGACTCTCCACTGATCCCAACACGAGGAATGGAGTGGCCGTCAGATATGTATGATGCTAATCAAACCAACCCCCAGCTGCCATACGTTTATCACCTATTCTGTGGTTTGTTGAAAAATATTGGTGGTCCAACCACCTTTAGGTCATGTATACACAGCACTGGTTTTTGGATGGATTTTTAAGTGTTATTATTTGGTATTTAGAATCCACAAAAATTGGACTGTAACCAGTGCCTAGAGACCGTAATAGAAAATCCGAGCTACAGTCTACACTGCACGGATTTTCTATGGTCTGATTTCTAAACCACCAGCCCTCTGCCAGAATAAAGAACATGTTCTATCTTCCGGCAGATTCTAGTACAGTTCTATGTACTGGGCCGGCCAAAACCCAACCACTGTTTTGGGGTGCAAACCCGCGCCAAAAACCACGGTGCAGCGATGTACCGCAAAATATACAGGCAGTCTATGAGGTTTCTTCTTAATTCGAATTTGTATGCAAGTTAGAAAAGGAATATATATATATATATTTTATATATATATATATATATATATATATATAATATATATATATATATATATATAATATATATATATATTTTACGTGTAATTCCAGCTCAAAGATTTGTTTTGCTGTCTGTGCCCCTGGTCAGATGAATTCACCACACTTTCCGTCCCTTAAGGACGGTTGTGGGAGTCTATGGGTGTCCAGTGGGAGGATTTTGGTTCCTGCATAGGGCTTTAGTAAATCCACTGAATTCATGAAATGAATATCACATTAGCAAATGTAGATTAACAGGTACAGTAACTCTCCATGGTGCAACACTCAAGTGAGAAACTACTAATGGCCAGATATACCTGCAACATTTTAGCCTAGGTCGTCCTTCTTTTGGTCACATCTGGAGGAAGAGGGTCAGGTGGCACAAGTGAAAGTGGCTGCAGCATATAGCATGCAACGGCACTAAAGGAGAGTGGGAGAGCCAAGGTGCTGGGGGCTAAAGTAAATGGGGCAAGACTCATGCTCTGAAGTCGTGCACTGATTCACGCCCAACAATAGCCATTCCCAAAGAGAATGTGACATAAGAAAGTGATTGTTTAATGCATGTTTTTATGCTAAACACGTTTCTTTTAAGAATTATGGGGTTATTTTATTTTCTATGTCGCATCAATATTTAAAAAAAAAAAAAAAACTGAAGTTCTACAGTTCTCACTTTGGTCACTAGGTCTAATAAAAAAAAAAAAAAGTTTGACACTTCCTGTTCTGTAGAATTAAACTTTTCATTATCAGTACAAGCAAGGTTACACTGAAAGGTGACAACAATATGTATAGATAACACAGGATCCACCAGTCACAATAGGAGATGTCGCAGCTCCTCCTCCCTGCACACTGACTACTTCCCAGGTCACAGGGTGTGCCTAGAAAACTCTTCTATAGGAGTCAATTGGTCTGCTCCTGTTCACAGAACCCTTTGTGCATGAAGCTGCTGTAAAGCATCTCTCTAAATGCTGTTACAAGCAGCTCAGGAAAGATGGCTGCCCCCATAATCATATACAGACAACTGAATTGAGAAATCTACAAATCAGAAAATAAAAACGGCCAAGTAGTAGTCGTATGCAAGTCGGATGTTTGTAACTGTGACTGCCTGTAATTCTGCAGGAACAAGATTATCAACTCATCTTTTTTTAGAAACGTCAATATGCACACACACATTCTGAAATGTAACATACCCAGGATCTCTCTTCCCCGCTTTGGTGGCGTAGGTCTTTGCGGCTGTAGGAAGGCAGAGGTCTGTTGATTATTTAGTTTCACTTTACTTTGGGCAGGCTTGGCATGGTTGTTTGTAGCCCTGGAGTCCTGTGTATAAGCCTGAGAGGCGATGATATCAATTTCCTCCAAATCATCAGCTGTGAAGTCTTCCCCGTCACCAAAAACATCCTCCATCGCTTTACAGTCGGAGGTACTCGCACAGTAACGCTTTGATGGCGGATAGGTTTCTTGATCATTGCAGGAAGAGTGGACGCTTTGGTGGATTGCAGGTAAGGCTTCAGCATAAACCCTATTGGGGCAGTACAGCACTGAGCGATCCCTTTTCTTTGTAGTAAAGAGGGGGTTTATTGACATAATGTGCAGCGCGACCCTACAAGAAAGAAAAAGCAGAAACATTAGAAAAAACACATGCGGAAAGATATTATAAAGGGGTGTTCTTGTCTCAGATATTTAGTGGCAAATCAATAGGATAAGCTACCAATGTCTGATAGGGGCAGGTCACATCTTTGAGACGCACACATCATTATCATCACCACAGGGAGCACCAGTGCTGGAGCAGAGTGGACTTCACAAACAGCTTTTTTTCTCTTCTATTTTTA
This sequence comes from Phyllomedusa bahiana, assembly GCA_025379985.1. Classification (NCBI taxonomy): domain Eukaryota; kingdom Metazoa; phylum Chordata; class Amphibia; order Anura; family Hylidae; genus Phyllomedusa; species Phyllomedusa bahiana. Next base: position 22,642 of record JAODAL010010360.1, on the reverse strand, counting down.
AGGAATACCTGTGGCCGTTCCTCACAGATCGGTGTTAGTAAATACCTGTGTTCTCTTCAAAATAACACTTCTGGGGCATGTTCTCATATAACTCTGTGTTGTGCCGTTCCTCTGTTATTCCTCCTAGAAATGTATTCCTGAAACCGTCAGCTGGGCGTTACCATTCCTAGTGTTCAAAAAGTGTGTGTCCTTACCAGCACTGATTGGGCAGTGTCACCCTTTGCAGGGACACCTTCCCAATTGACAACACCCACCTGACAGGTTCAGTAATAACAGAGGAACAGCACAACACAGAGATATAGGAGAAGATGCCCCAGAATTGTTGCTTTACACAAGTATTTGCTAAAGCCCTCATGTCAGGAGATGTCACAGGGCGTTTTAAAATATTGGACAACCCCATAACAGCCAGTTGTTCTTGAGCTTTGGGCCACATGCGTTTTGCAGAAAATGCTACAAACCCAACAGTGAGGGCTTTTTTGTGTGTGTGTTTTTTTTTTTTCTAAACACTTATCTACAGGAACAAAAATACACACATGACCAAAAAGATATACACAGCTCAAAAGACACACCATTTTTTTTTTACTTGTTCACATGGCTTCCAGTACCAGCTGTATGCTGATGACACCCAACTCTACATCTCCGGTCCTGACATCACCTCTCTACTGTCCCGGATCCCAGACTACCTATCATCCATATCCTCCTCCTTCTGCCCACGTCTCCTAAAACTTAATGTAGAGAAAACTGAATTCATTATCTTCCCACCGTCCCCCTCCATCCCCACCCCTCATCTCTCTATCATAGTCAATGGCTCTACAAGCTCACCGGTCCCGCAAGTCCGCTGCCTTGGGATAACACTCGACTCCGCTTTGTCCTTCAAACCCCAAATCCAAGCCCTCACCTCCGCCTGCCGCCTCCACCTGAAAAACATCTCTCGCATCCGCTCATTCCTTAACCCGTCACTAAAAAAAGTGGTCCATGCCTCGCTCCCCCGCCTAGACTACGCAAACCCCTTCTTTTGGGGCCTCCCGCTAGACCCTCGCTCCCTCCAATCCTCCTTAAATCGGCCCGTCTTATCCCCCTCTCTCCTCCCTTTCTCCTCGCCTCTCCCCTCGCCCAAACCTTCCTGTTCCCCTTGCCCCCCGAATTCATTTAAGTTTCTGCCCTGACCCACAAGGGTCTCCATAACCCCTTCCCTCCATCTCTCTGCTCAAATTCCGATACTCACCCCCCACGCAACCTCCCCCTTCCCTTCAGGACCTTCTTCCACTCTCCTCTTGTCACTTCACACAACGTATCCAAAATTTCTCTCGTGCCCCCCCTACTCTGGAAAATCACTGCCCCCCACATCAGACTTTTCCCCCCGTTCACCAGCTTCAAAAGCAAACCCGAAACCCATCTCTTTTAGGGTTGCCTATGACCTAGAACACACCACTGGCATTCACCCCACGAACATGTCTGCCCCTCACCTTCTGTCTCTTTCCCCTTCCTTGTAGATTGTAAGCCCTCGCGGGTAGGGTCCTCTCTCCCTGTAACCTGTTGTTAGTCAGAAATTGTCACTATTGTAAATGTTTGACTTATGTAATGTATGTAACCCCCTGAATGTACAGCGCCCTGGAATCAATGGCGCTATAAAATAAATAATAATAAATAATAATAAACAAATAAAAGTGTCACAAAAAAAGAAAAAGTTGATTGCTTCATTTTTCCATATTGATGTCAATGAGGGGGAAAAAAAAACCCGACATCAAGTATGATACCAACATCGGGCCGCACGTAATAACACATTATGGCAGAGAGGACTTTATCATACCTTGTTTGCACCCCTTTTCCCCGATATCCTTTTGGATACTTGCAACGCAGCCAATACCTTAGTGAGAACCCAGCCTTACGGGCGGCCCCTGCTGGCCCCCACTGACCGACTGCCCCCAACCCTTAGTGACAGGCTGCAGATGCAGTTTGCCTTTGGCATGTACACAACGTCCACCAGGGCCAGTCACACACGCTTCATGTTGGTTGTAGGGCACTAGAGGGAATACTGCTAGAATATAGGAAGCTACATAAACTTTAAGAAAATATCTATCAATGTTCTCATACAACCTACAGTTCCTGAGAGAAAGAGCGGCTCATACACAAAATGCCTCCCCCACATATCCCCAGTGTAGCCGGTAACAGCGGCTCTGTGCCTCCCCCATCCCGGTACCTGCTGCAGCTTCGGGGCTCAGGGCCCGGCCGGCCCTTGTCCCACACTTCCAGTCATGCTTTGGCGGCTACACACTTCTGGCAGAGCCGGGAGAACACAGGAAGCGAGCAACCAATCAGCGGCCAGCTTGTATCCGCACCCCTCACACAGCGGAGACACTTCCTGAAGCGGGGGCCGCTGATTGGCCGGCGCCGCGTTCTATGTTCCGGCTCAGGAGCTGCGTCTCGCGCCGCAGAACGTTCATTGCGGAGTTGTTGTGAAGTTGGGGCAAAGCAACAGCGCAGACGCAACGCGGCGCTTCCCTCCCGTCCTGATAGAGCTACACAGGTGCAGACTGAGCCTCTCCCCACACCCTCCCAGATACTCACATTTTGGTGCTTTGACACGGAGCTTTTTTGGATGCACATCTTTTAATGCTGTTCGTTTTTGCACAAAAAACGCATAAAAAACGCTCTGTGTGAAAGCACCAAAATGTGAATATCAAGGATCACTGCAGAGTGTGGAGGAGAGGCTCAGTCTGCACCTGTGTTGAATGTAAGCCACATAAACCAAGTCTGTCAGGACGAGAGGGAAGCCCAGCGTTGCGTCTGCAGTGTTTGTTTGCCCCAACGTCACAACAATTACACAATGAACGTTTTACGGCACGAGACGCAGTATGTTCACACAGTGTTTTTGGATCTGAAAATCGCATCAAAATACGCAGTGTCAGTCGGATCCAAAACGCATCCAACGCGCAGGTGCATGTTTGGATGCGTTTTGGCCGCAGCAGGATCGCACCCTATATTTTTAAATCGGGTTTCTGCGTCTTTCGGATCAAGACTTGATGTCAATTCTCTGAACGGATCTGAAAGATGCAAGTAAACACACGTCAGCGATCACTCGTCTGAACATCAATGTGTGTTTTACGTTGCTAGCTATGTAAATCACACTGCTCATTGCTAGTGGTGTTTGGGGTCCAAAGACAGCCCCCAAACTATGTCCGGGCCACGCCCGGTCCTGCGAAACCACAAAACGTTTGTTTTACAAAATTCTATCTCCTTTCGCCATGTTTGGGGGGGGGGGCCCCCCCAAGTTTTTTTACCCGTGAACACCAAAAAATGACACACCTTCCCCTTCAAACAGGGGGGAAACACAAAATCAAGCGCTAAAAGCTACGATTCCCATCATTACAGGATTATTTTTGGGGCAATTGCAGCCCTAAAATGCCATGTGAACTTTTATGTTTACAAGAAGTGTGCGTTTTTCGGTTCCACAGCGCCCGGGGACCAGGCCACCCCCCCTAGGGGGGCGCGCCATGACCCCGGCTGGGGGGGCAAACCGCTGCGGACTTTGCGGCGGAAGGGTGGGGGAGTTTTGAGAAGGACTTTTGTTACCCCCCCTTTCCCGGGCCCCGTTACCCAGTCGTCGGCGTTTCCGGCAGATAAACCCCCCGGCGCCTTTTCCCGGTCCCAAAAGGGCGGACGAACATTGGGCTCGCGCGGCCCATGGCGCATGGGGGGGCCCGGTGGGTTAGGGGAGGGGGGGGGCCGTTGGGGGGGTCCGTCGATCCGCTGTGGCACTGCGGTGCCTGGGGGTTATGGAGGGGGGATCCGCTGTGGTGCATGGGTGGCGGGGCCAGCGTATACCCGACGATCCGGCCGCTCCCCCACCCCCCGGGGCGGGACCCCGCAGCGGGGCGGGTACCCTGCACCGGCAAGGGGAAGCGGCGTTGGTCCAGGCGCCGGGCCGACCACCCCGAGGTTTGAGCCCGGGTTAAACCCCCAGGGTCGCCCTTTTCGCCAGCAGCCCCTCGGGGGGCCCTTCAGGCCGGGCGGGCACCCCAACCGGGGGTCGTCCTCCGGTCTGGGGGGCACCCTAGTCGGGGGGGGCTCTGCGGAGAGGGGGGTTGGGCCTCAGTCTGGGGCTCGATCTCCGCGGGGCCCCTTTTCTCCCCGGTCAGGGGTTTACGGGGGCCCTCCCTGGCGACGTTCCGGTCGGGAGGGCCACCCGGCGCGGAAAGAGGACGGGGTGTGGAGATTTCCCCCGTGGCACAGGGAGAAACCCCCGGAATGACGGGCAAACGGCCCGGCCCCCGGCTGGGGAAGAAGATTTTCGGTTCCCCGTTTCCCGGGCCCGGGGCGGTCCGGCCCCCACCCCCCGCGACCTCGCCGGTGGCCTCCCTTTTTGGGTTTTGCGAGGCCTTGACCCGGGTCCCGGGGCGAATGGACGACGGTCTTTCTGCGTTGACGTCAGGTTTCCCGGTATAGCGGGGGTGGGTCCACACCCCCCACGCACCCGGGGTAGTAAATTCTCTGTCATGTACGTTTCCCCCCTTTTTTTGCAGCGAAAGGGGGGAAGGATGGAGGGGGTTTCCGGTATTAGCTGGGGGGGCCGGGCGCAAAAAGCGGGGGGGGCACCCGTAAGACGGGGGGTTAGGGGCGGTTTGCGGGATTTCTTGGCGGGGTTGAGGTTCGGGGGGGGGTTCGGGGGGGTCACCATGGATGCTTTGGGGGCGCCATCCCCGGGCCGTGCCCCCCCCCCCTAGTACTTAGGGACAAGGGTTTCTGCCCGGGGGTCCTCCCTTGGAGCGGGTTGGGGGGGTTTTTAATTCATCAGAGGAAAAAATCCGCGGGAGAGTGTCAGGTTGGATACGGGGAAAAAGGGGGGGAGGTATAGTCTGTTTGAAGGTCCGCTCGGGGCGCACCTAAAGCAAGAGGTGAGGGGAGAAGATCTGGAAGGACGATTTGTAAATTTTTTCCCCTGCCCCTTTTGGTAAATTTATCGGGACAAGGGGGAAAAAAAAGTAAAAGTAAGAAGGAGGGGGGAGGAAAGCCCCGGTGCGACTCATCCGCAGACTTTTGCTAACGGCTGCAGGCGTTTGCTTTCGGCAGTGTCTGGGTGAAAGGGCCCAGAAAAAATTTTTGGGTCTCTTTTGCATAGGGATCGAAGGGGGAGGCATCGGGTAGGGGACAGGCGTGGCTGCGAACGCCGGCAGTTTCGTCAGAGGAAACAATTCACCTTCCCATTAGGGGGGCCCAAAAAGGGGACATTGTCCTGGGCTAAAAGTTATGGCCCCGATGAAATTGGGCAGCCCTTTCTTGGGGGGGGGGTTTCGCCCGGCCAGGGGGGTAATCGGGATTTTACGAGCATCACGCAGCCCGGAGGTTCAAAAGGGGGGGGGTTTGCTGGCTATTTAATAAAAGTCGTGCAATTTGGGTCCGCGTCTTTAAAAATTTTCTCTCTTTCTGCGCAGCACCTTCACCCCCGGTTTTACCCCGTTTCAAGAAGGGCGGAGAAAGGGGGGGCAGGTGCGGGTGGTCAAGGGGACACCGGTAAACTGGCGCATGGAAACCCTTTTCTAGCCCGTTTTCCCCGGATAGGGTACAGGGGAACTGTTTGGCCGCCGGTTTGGGGGGGGTTGTTTTCCGCCTCCGGGTACTGGGTCCCTTTTTTTTCGTTAAGAATTTAAGGTCCCCCGAACACCCGACTTTTGGTTTGGCGAGAATTTGGGCCGGGAAGTGCGTTGGGGAGGATGGAAAAGTCATTTAAAGGTTCTCCCTTCCCCCCTACCTGTGGTCTCGCCGTTGGGGGGTGGTCCCAAGAAGGAGCCGGGGAAAATTTCGGCTATTAAACCTTTTGTCCTTTCCAAAGGGGCCCAATCGGTTAATGATGGGATATCACCGGACTATGTTCGGGGTTTACACCTCCTTGATGAGGCGGTGTCTTATTCGGGGAACGGCGCCCCGTTTAAAAGGGCAAAGGCGGACATTGAGTCAGCATTTCGACTTTTGCCATCCCGAGGATATTTTGAAATTGTTGGGGGTTTTTGGGGGAATTTTTCGGGGGATCGTTGCTTGCCAATGGGATGTTCACATCGTGCCCTATTTTGAGGCTTTTAGCACTTTTTTTTGGAAGGGGTGGTTCGGGAGGGGGGCCCTTTTTGATTTCATCTTTCTTTATCTGGATATTTTTTTGCGTGGGTCCAGGGGGGTCTCCAGTGTGGGGGTTTTTGCTCGATCGGGTTTGGGTACGAGCTTTTCTGTCCCCGGCACCGATAAGACTGGGGGGCCCGAGCACGTGCCTAAATTTTTTGGGTATTTGCTTGACTCTGCAGATGGAGTGCGGGTTACCACCCAATAAGGGACGATTACGGCGGAGGTCTGTCGAGCTGTCGGATTGCCAAGATTTCTCAAGACGAGTCGTTTTTGGGGAAACTCAACTTCCGTGCAAAATCATCCCCATGGGGGGGTGTTTGCCGTCGATTGGCCCAGCGCGCTTGGGCGGATGAACCCCACATTTTGTGCGCGACCGGGCGAACACGGGGGATTGAGGGTTTTGGGCCCCGTTTTTTGGATGCATATAATGGCGGTCGATTATTATGCAGGGGGAAATTTTTAATCAAATCGACATCTTCCCGGATGCAGCGGGGTAGCACGGGGTTTTTGGTGCCATTTGTGGGGTGGGTGGTGTGCACCCGTGGCCAAGGTTGGCGTACCTCCCCTTATTAGGGGAAATTTGGGGGTTCCGAATTGTTTCCCCTTTCTGGTGGCCGTTTGAACTGTGGGGCCATTTTTCCGGGGTCGAAAAAATCCGTTTTTTCTGGTAACTTGGGGGTGGTTCTGGGAATTAAAACTGACGGGCCCTTCCCACCGGGGTTTGTCTTTTTGCGTTGTTGGTTTTTTAAAGGGGCCGGAGCTTAATTTATGGGTGAGGGTGAGCATTTCCGGGGGGCCAAATGTAGTCGCTGACTCTTTTCTCGTTTTCAGTGGAACGGTTTTTCCCGGGCCTTTGGGTCCGTTGGGGGGCGGAACGGGGGGAGGAGTGCCCCCGTCACCATGGACCCCTTCGGACCGAGCAGCTGATAGGGCGTTTTTCGAGCGGTACTTGGCGGCTTTTGAGGCGGTTGGGGGCAAAGGGGCAGCTGGGGTCATTTCTCTGGGAATGTGGTATCGGAAGAGGACCAATCGGGGCCTTTTGTTGGTTGGGGGCATTCGGGGGCATCGGAGGTGGCGCCGAGACCTCCCAAATTTTTGTCGGTTTGGCTTTTGTTTCAGAAGGACGGTTACGGGATTTTACGAAGAAGTTTGTGGGGGGTTTTTGGGGCCCTTGGGGTTAAGGCGTGGTCAAAGGGCCGGGATTCGCGCCCGGGGTTTTTGCTTTGCTGGACCTTTGGGGGGTGTTGGGGGAAGTCGCCACTCTGCTAGAGGGCGTGCTTTTCCTCTAGGTTTTTGCATTCTTTGGGCATTGGGATGGGGGGTTGGGGTCCCCCAGTCGGGTTTTAAAAGGGGGGGGCCCTTTAAAAGGAGGAAAGGGGGGTCCGATCTCGGGGATCGATTTTTTTTGGCTGCGTCGGTCCCAAGACAGATCAGGGTGGCAGGGGGGGCCGGGGGGAACGGGGGGCATTCCGGGTCTGCGATGTGTCCCCGGGGCGGTGTTGGCGTGAATTTTTTTATCGGGCGGAGGGCGGGGAGAGGTCCTCTTCTGGGCATGCAGAGGGTCGTTTTTGTCCTTTTCAATTTACACAGTGTTCGGGGGATGCTTTGGGGGTGTCGGCTTGACCCTGCTGTTTTTTCACCGCATTCATTCCGGATTGTGCACTACCGAGGCCGGGTTGGGCCTTTGTGCGGAATGGTTCGGAGACGGGAGTGGGAATTTGGGGCAGGTTTTTTGGCCTTATAGGCCACATCTGGGGGCTTAATGGAAAAGGGTGGATGGGGGTTGATAAGGGGTTCAGTGCCATTTTGTCGTGTTATCCTTTTTTTTTTTGTTCTCCAGTTCGTCCTCCCTTCTGGTGTGGACCTTGGGCCCTTTAATTTTTCCTGGGGGGCTGAGCAGCGGATAGGGGGCCCGGGGCGCCGTCAATTGGGGTTCTCACAAGGGTCCGTTGGATGCTGGTGGGTCGTCGTGGATGCGGGGTTAGTGTTGTCCCGGAGGTGACGCTTTTCAGCCCCGGATAGGGACCTGAATTTTTGGTGCTCCATGTAGGGGGGGAATATTTGGGGGCTTTTAACCCCTAGGGGGTGGTTAAGAGCATCAAAGACTTTTTGCGATTATGGGGATCATTCCCGGGGAAAAATCGTTTTGGGCAGACTTGTGTTTCGGGTCATTGGAGGGGTGCTCACTCTTGAGAGGGTAAAAATGGGAAGGGGAAATTTAAAAAGGCGGTGGGAAATTTTTTTGGGTAGGAACGGAGGAGTGATTTTCAGGCACATGGAGTTGAGTCCGGCAGGGGAAATTTTTGCGTTTGGGTGGGGGCCGACGGGGGTTTTGGTTTGGATCTTTGGGCTCTGGGGTTGGGGGCTTTGAGAGAAACTTTGGGGGTGGTGGGGGCCCCGCATGCAGAGGGTTATTGCATGCTCGTTGGCGGCGGGGGGGTTTTTGGGAATTTGGGGAGGAGATACGGTAGGGGGTCATTCGGGGGAAGATTCCCCCAGGATTTGGAAAAGGTGAATCGACCCCCCAAGGGTGGCTCTTTCAGGGGTGGGGAAACCCCCCAGGCAAAATGGGTGAGCCATTTGTATGGTTAGACCCCCAGCCCGTGGATACGGCGGGGGGAAAATGGGGGTTTTGGTTCCCCTTTGGGGAATTTTGGTCGCCAGGTCGTTGGGGTTTTGGTTCCAAGGGACCTCTGCCCCACTGGTTTTGGTATTAACGGAGTTAACGGTTTTTAGGGGGGAAATTTTTATATTTATTTATATGTATTCATATATATAAGATATAGTATTATTAATGCATTTGGGGTTTAGATGGGGTTAAAATATACATATTTTTTATGGGGGTTTATTTTTGTATGACAATTTTTTTATGTTTATTTTTGGAAATAAAACGGGCTGTGGCCATTTTAAAACCAATCAGATTTAATGTTTATTCAAGGGGCACGCGGGGAAGGGGGAAGGGGTAAGGACTGGGGGGGGGAGGGGGGGGAGGGGGGTTTTTCGGGGGTTTGGGTGTAAATGCATCAGCTCTGCAGTGGTCAAGCACGCGCCGGGCCACCCCGCCCCTAGGGGGGGCGCCCATGACCCGGCTTGCGGGGGCCTAACCGCTGCGGACGTTTCGGCCGGAAGGGGGGCGGAGCATGAGAAGACGTTTTAGTTACCTCCCCTTTTGGGGGTTAGCCAGTCGTCGGGGCGATTCCGAGTCCCCCCCCCCTCCCAAATTTTTTTTGGGGAAGGTAGTTGATAGGGGGGTTTTTTATGGTACCTTGGGGGCCGGGGGTTCTTGGAATTTTGGGCGAGGAGATACGGTGAGGGGGGTCATTCGGGGGATGATTCCCCCCAGGTTTGGAAAAAGGTGAATCACCTGGAAGGTGGGGGGTCTTCAGGTGGAATCCTGCCCGACAAAAGGGTGGGGGCCCATCTTGTATGGCTTTTGGACCCCCACCTGGATACCTGGGGGTAAAATGGTGGTTTGTTCCCTTCGGGGGGTTTGGGCGCCAGGTCGTTGGTTGGTTGGTTCCAAGGACCTCTCCCCAAACTGGTTGTGGTATTAACGGGGTTAAAAAGGGTTTTTATGGAGGAGAATAATTTTATTTAATGATGTTCAAATTTTTAAGTATATATGTATTTAATGTGGCATTTGGGTTGAGATGGGGACATATATACATATTAAATTGGGAGTTTATTTTTTTTTTGACAATTTATTATTTTTTATTTTGGAAAAAAACGGGTGCTGTGGGCCCTTTTAAATCAATCTATTGGTGGTTTTTCAAGGGGTCACAAGGAAGGGGGGTAGGGGGATGGCTGGGGGGTGGGGGGGGGAGGGGGTTGGTCGGAGGGTTGGCTGATAGTGCATCAGCTCTGCAGTGGTCATGGGAATGTCGGAAACCATTTAGCAAAGTTCAGACCTGATTAAGGGTTGCTGCAGAACAGCTGCAAAGCTGAGTATTAACCCATGATGACCAAAAGGCCTTACAACGTTTTCTCTCTACAAAGATTAGCTTTCGACATAAAGGCAGAGCCATCTTTTCCATTGAGCACACTAGGCAGTTGCCCAGGGGCCCCACAAGTATGGGGGCCCCAGGTGGGGTATACTTGTCCCATGAATACAAGAAACATACCTAGGATTCCATGGTTGGCTCTGCTTATTTTACTGTTTGTGTGTTTTTAAGATTTGCAGACAAATAAAAACCATAGTGGAGAAGGGAGCCAAAGTCTTGTAGGCTGCAGGCTGCCGGTGTCCAGACATAAGTGGCGTGATAATATGGGTTGTTTGGGTGCAGCTAGAGGCATGACCTAGTGTGATGTCATGTATTTGGACAGGCCCCACTGCAGTGCTATGCCCAGGGGTCCATAATGCTGTTAAGATGGCTCTGCATAAAGGGACAGTTAAATTAAGCCTTTTTTTCTAAATACATTAGTCAATAGATTTAACTTTTTTTATGTGCTCTTAAGTGTGCATCGGTTTCTATGGTTACCTTCACACCAGACAGGCGTCTGTTAGCTAATTAGCTGAGAGCAGCTCACAAGCTGTTCCCTCCCATGAGGTACCATCAAGGCAATGGCAAGTCACAAGCCAACCCCAGAGTTAGGGTAGGTTTACACAACGTCTTTTTCGTTGTTGCCTCGTTGAAAATTACGCGGTTGCCAGCTCGGAGTTTTGACGAGGAGATGACCTGGACTGCCCGAGGCGGATTTCTGCCTCCAATTCTTTATCAGCGCCGATAACACTTGTGTAAAATCTGCATTGACTGAACGACAACACTGATTTTACAAAGGGTATATTGTAAGGGTATGTTCACACGGCGTATTTGCGGGGTGTACTTCGGAGTGTAATTCCACTGCAGAGAGAGCCCAAAGTACGCTCGGCAAATACGGTAAACTCATAGCACTCATTGAGTGCTTTACAGTCGGATTGAACGCTGATTCTGAACGGGGAATCTGTGTTTACCTGCTGCGTGAACATACCCTTTAGGCCAGGTTCACATGGCTTAAAATGGGCCGTATTTCAGTCCGTAATTACGCGCCGAAGTGCGCAAATTACGGGCTTTAAAACGGGCCCATTCATTACGCAAATTTCCACAGTTCTCAGAGAACTATGGATTCCGTCTCCTCTCCCTGCTCGGCGAATCGCCGGGCGGGAGAAAGTGACATGTGAATTACCAGCAGCGTATACGCACCGCTGGTAATGCAAGTCAATGGGCCGGCGAGGTGCCCGTCCCCCGCTCCCACCCCGCCCCCGTCCACACGGCGTAATTGCGGGGCGTAATTACGTCCCGCAGTTAAGCTGTGTGAACATAACCTTAGGGTAATACGCGGGGAAATACGCCTTCTAATTACAGTAATCCTTAGCTCTCATAGAGAAACTATGGATTACGCCTCGCCCCCCCCCCCCCCACCCCCCCCCCGTGCCACAATACATTGTGTGAACATAACTAATGTAAACAAAAGAATGGGAGACCCCGCCGGCAGCATCAGCACTGGAATAGCAGTGAGTGGTGAGGTGAGCATGTTTTTTTTTATTTTATTTTGTTACTGCAGCCTACAAAAAAAAAAAAAATGGACAACCCCAGCACAGAGCAATCTATTACTGATTCTGAATCCCCTGCGAAACCCTTAGGCCACACCAAAATAGTGAACCGCGGCCAGAAGGGCTGAGATTAAGGAACACATTTGAAACTAATTTTCCTGCCACATGGGGCCGCATGTATCCCCAGCCCCGTGGTTTCGCAGATTCTCCCTTTAACTGGGCATACCTTAGGTAATAGGCAATAAGCCGTGTTCACACGGCTTATTTGTGCGCGGATTGGAGCCATACTGCGCGCCGGATTTGCGCTGCAGTACGGCTCCAATCCGTCACAGTAACTACGGTAATCCACAGTTCTCATAGAGAACAGTGGATTCCGTCGCTCCTCCCCGCTCGGTGAATCCGCTGCGGGGGGAGAAAGTGACATACACATTATTTGCGGCGCGGATGCACCGTAAATAATGCATTGCCTATGGGGCCGGCAGGCAGCGCCCCCGTCCCGCCCCTTATTCAAGCCGTAATTGCGAGCGAAATCCGGCTCGCAATTACGGCTTGAATAAGCCATGTGAACCTTGCCTTACAATGTGTCTGAGATCGGGGGGCGTGCTGGAGGCGTGTCGCACTACAACTGTACGAATCTACACATTTATGTGTTTAGTACAGCAAATCCAGGTGCATTACTGCTGGAACAGGTAGGCCAATTTAAAATTGGTTTACCTGAGCCTAAAGTGTTGCTTTGTAGCTAGAAAGCAGTTAGGGTGACATGTATGTACGAGGCTGCAGCAATAGCCCTTTCAGCCCAAAAACTGCTGCAGCCCTGTTCTCTTGATGTATGAGCAGGTGCACTCGAAAATTAGGCGCATTGTGCGGCGACCGTGGCACGTGTTACGATTAAGAGCCATGGGATAGGCTCGAAACGAGTGAACATAGCAGTGTTTTTACTTGTTGTTTTAAACTGTTCAACGAATAAAGTGTATTCTTAAAGATTTTTTCTATCCAAACCCGAGCACGAGTGCTGGAGCTTCTTTATCGTTATTTCCTATGCACCTAATCTGGATCCTACAGCCGGGCTCCATACTCCACTCTGCACCGTGTGTTGACGGTTTCAGCGCGGTATTCTGAGGACTGCAATTGTTGAGCGTTTACCTTCTACACTGTTTTCTATATGGGCCTGCTGGAGGCGTGTCGCACCACAACCGTATGACTCTACACATTCATGACTGTAGGACGGCAAAACTAGGCACATTACTGTTGGAACAGGCAGACCAAGTCAAAAGTGGTTAAACTGAGTTGTCGCTTTGTAGCTACCCTGTTTCCCCAAAAATAAGACAGTGTCTTATATTAATTTTTGCTCCTAAAGATGCACTATGTCTTATTTTCAGGGGGTGTCTTATTTTTCCATGAATAAACTATAGCATGCTATACTTGCGCGTGTGTGTGTGTATATATATATCTTAAAGTTTAGAGTCATAAACCATAGGATATATGTATGTAAAGGACATTTTATGGCAGCTGCAGTGACTTATCTCAAAGGATGGCAAATGTGACATGCTGGGACTTGTAGACCTAGAAGTTCCAGCATGCCCCATCAGCCACCCTGTGAGATGTGTGTGTGTGTCAGTATCATTGCTCGTTTCCCCCCCCCCCCCATCTCTCTCTTACCTGTACAGTACACTTTCTGTCTCCTATCCTGGGATTTTTGGGACCTGTGGTGACATTACAGTTACATGACCTCCCTGCACAGGTCCTTCACCCCTCTGCTAAGACAATATGTCCCAGGGCTGTTTCTCGGGGTGGGCGGGGCTTGGGAATACCCCCCCTTCTCTCTGCCCGCCCTTAGGGACGGCCCTGTCTATGTCTTATTTTCGGGGGTGTCTTATTTTCGGGGAAACACGGTAGAAAGCGCCAAATCTATGACCCGCAGTAGAACAGGTTCATAGATTCAGGCGCATTCTCCGCCACAAATGCGGGCAAAATAAATGGCGCCTGGGCACCACAAATCATACATGTCACCCCCTGATCTTTACATCAATTAGATTTCTAGCTTTGGCTTAAAATTGGAAGTTAACAAAGAAAAAAAATGACATTAACAAGCCACCAGGTGGAGCGTCTCTGGAACTGTAATTTGCTCGCTACTGACTGCGCAGCTGAAAATTAAGCAAGACTCAATATTTTGGAGAAAAATAGCTTATGACCTTTACTAGTTGTCATTTTCACATTTTACCAATAGTTCTCTTTCTGAAAACAGCTGAAAATAGTACAAATGCACTGCATATTGATAAACTGTATATAGCTACTTATAAGGGTTGTCCACTAAAAAATTATTAAATGACACTGGGGCCAGGGAGAGCAAAAGAAAAAAAAACTGATGCTCACCTACCTGTCTTCCGCCAATTCCACTGTGGAGCTCCTGGGTTCTTGTCCCAACACAGAGGAGAAGCTCACGCTCTATCCACTCACAATTGAGTACAAGACTTTCTTTTCATGCTCATTTTGGTCCCTTAAAGGAGTTGTCCATAAGTTAAAAAAAAAATTTGGCAGAACTGTAGTAAAATAAAGTTATTTCCAGTTGGTAAAGACTTGTGCGTGCAGATCCGTCCAGTCAGAATGTCTCCTATGAGATTGTTTGGATGTACCAGATTTGTGGTGGAAATACACATGGAATAAAAAAAATATATATCAAGAAATTAGCAGGTGTAATTGTGCTTATATAATTATGCTCCTGTTCTGCTAGTATGAAATGACTGACAATCAGCTTGTCAAAGGGCTGTGTCCCTATATATTAGCCGTGTCTAGTCATAGCGGATAGTATCATTCTGTGTAGGGATACAAATTTTGACAATGGAAATGGAAGCACCCAGTTGTGTATTACGTCTGCTCTACTCAGAGACTATTTACTTATTTCTTGTGGAATACAGTATAATTTATCATTGAAACAGACAAGTTAGAAAATCCAACAACTCCTTTAGAAATCCATTGACTCAGGTGACAACATCTTTTATTGTAGACCTTCTCTTTCCTTCTCTTCTTTATCCAGCCAAGACCACCACAATGACTTCTCCTGACGATTGTAAAGTTCTCTGCAGAGACCTCTTTGGACCCTCGCTTATATTGATAGATCTTTGTTGGTCATGAGAACAAAAAGGCCACCTCAGTGTTGTTGTCCGTGCTCTGGCATTGCAGCTCTGACTCCTTGCTGGTGTCATAGAGGAAGCCTCAATGTAGGATCTTATTTTGCACTGAAAAATGTAGACTTATACTATGCTCAATAAAAGCAATGGGTTTACATTGCTTTGAAGGGAATTGTCAGTAGTCTAGAATCAAGAGTTGGGCTGGTGCAGCTTAGTGACCATTAATAAAAGACTCAAGAAGCAAGTAAACATATGCTGTCTCATAATCCAGTAGGGCACAGAGTACAGATCATAAGTGATAGCTCGCAGATCTCCTTGTGAGCTCTGGTGTGGAAACACCGCTTCTTCTAGGCTACAGTAGACGTATTAGGCATGACAGTTCTGGCTGGGCAAGGAGCTGCTTCAGTGTAGAAGAGTTGATGCTTATTTTGCTTTTTATGAGATATGTCATGGGAGGCTCGGTTCACGTATGTCTTTATGCTTCCTTCAGCTGTGTGTTAGGATTATTCCCTGTCATGCGCTTCTGAACGATGCAACTGTGGAGGCCGAAAGTGGCATCTATCACCCATCAACCTCCATTGTACCAAAGAAAATGTATGCAGTGTGGTATACAGCAGAAGGCGATTTCCTATGAAGTGAAATAAAAGTTGCCACCCATGCTAGCACAGCATATGAAAAAAATGACTCTGTTGGCACACCCTGGGTACAGACATGTTTAGTGTGTACACCACAAGCTTTCCCAATGCATTTATACCAAATGTGAAGATTAAAATGAGATGTGGACAGAATCTAAGTTTGAAGGTGGTGTCTGGATTTTTTAGCATACTTCTGCCCTTTTGGAAAAAAAAAAATTACGGTAACTCACCTCGGATTTAGCCCTACACTGTCCTCAGCCTCCGCAGTTCTTGATTCGAACAGGACATAATCTCTGAAGCCGCTTGCTATTGGCTGACATTCAGGGCTACCATTAGTCATCGATAAACCGTTTCAGGGCCTCATGGAGCCAAATCAAATGGGGCCCCCAGCCATTACTAGTTCCTATTTTTTTAAGGTATCAGTGGGCCCCTTTTTGATTAGGGCCCCTTACAGGAGTACTGCCTGTACTGCTCTGTTGGCACCCCTGCTGACATCACCTCTCTGCCTTCCAAGGCTCATAACTTTTTTATTTTTCTGTGTACATAGCTGTTTTTTGCAGGAAAAGATGCACTTTTAATGATAATAAATCAATCCTTTAGAAAGCATATTGTGGTACAACAACGACACATGGCATACACTTATGCATTTCAAACTCCTCACGTTATTCCAGAGCGGAGTCCCTGCAATCCAAATGTCTACATTTGTTAAAGGGGTTTGGCCATTTGGCCAAATCTCTTTTGAGGCTAGCCTGTAGGGAGTGTGCACAGCTATAATTTTAAAAATAACTTGGAGAATTGCGAAAGCACAGCCACCTCCCCGTTCTATGAGACCGACTCGTTACGAGCTTCAAGCTGGCTTCAGAAGTGACATTGCTAAATGGAAAAAAATCCTTTAATCCCTTAGCACACCATACCGTACCAGTATGTGTCTAAATGAATTCTGCGCACCATTCCACCCCTCAATCGGCATCCCCATAATGAGATTGGGAGTGTCGAGTGGTTACTATGGCAGGAAGTAATAGGAACTCCATCTTGGTACACCCTTCTTTATTATATATATGTACACTCACCGGCCACTTTATTAGGTACACCATGCTAGTAACGGGTTGGACCCCCTTTTGCCTTCAGAACTGCCACAATTCCTCATGGCATAGATTCAACCAGGTGTTGCAACGATGCTCAATTGGTCCCACGGGGCCCTCAGAGTGCGCAGAAAATATTCCCCACCCCATGACACCACCACCACCAGCCTGAACCGTTGATACAAGGCAGGATGGATCCATGCTTTCATGTTGTTGACGCCAAATTCTGACCCTACCATCCGAATGTCGCAGCAGAAATCGAGACTCATCGTACCAGGCAACGTTTTTCCAATCTTCTACTGTCCAATTTCGATGAGCTTGGGCAAATTGGAGCCTCAGTTTCCTGTTCTTAGCTGAAAGGAGTGGCACCCGGTGTGGTCTTCTGCTGCTGTAGCCCATCTGCCTCAAAGTTTGCCGTACTGTGCATTCAGAGATGCTCTTCTGCCTACCTTGGTTGTAACGGGTGGCTATTTGAGTCACTGTTGCCTTTCTATCAGCTCGAACCAGTCTGCCCATTCTCCTTTGACCTCTGGCATCAACAAGGCATTTCCGCCCACAGGACTGCCGCTCACTGGGTGTTTTTTCTTTTTCGGACCATTCTCTGTAAACCCTAGAGATGGTTGTGCGTGAAAATCCCAGGAGATCAGCAGTTTCTGAAATACTCAGACCAGCCCTTCTGGCACCAACAACCATGCCACGTTCAAAGGCACTCAAATCACCTTTCTTCCCCATACTGATGCTCGGTTTGAACTGCAGGAGATTGTCTTGACCATGTCTACATGCCTAAATGCACTGAGTTGCCGCCATGTGATTGGCTGATTAGAAATTAAGTGTTAACGAGCAGTTGGACAGGTGTACCTAATAAAGTGGCCGTTGAGTGTATATATACATTGTGGCACAGCAACTTCAGGTTGTATGTCTCTGGCACTGGGCTGTTTGCAGTGGGAGACCTGCAAGGTACCGAGGTGCCTGGCCTCAGCGAAGTAAGAGCCGCCAGTTTTTCTTCAGTAACCCTAGGATACTGACATTTTGTAGCTTTTAGTATAGCTGCTTGTAGCAGCTGATCCAGGCAAGCTCTTTACTGGAGTAGTGAAACTGTAGAGTGGATGAACTACTCCCACATATACAGGCCAGGGTTTGTCTGGCCTTCATAAGCCAGTAGGCTCAGATAAGCTCAGAGGTGGTAGCTCCCAGGCTGGAGATAAGCAGGTGCTGACTGTGTTTTTGGTGCTGGCAGTAGACTCAGACCACAGCTAGAGAGGGTTCTCTCTGTTTAGTTAGTAGCCAGATTAACCGTCTTACAAAAAGGTGGTGATCCACAAAGCTATGTGACCCCCAGGACTATCAAATACAGTGGCTGGACATAAGCGAAGTCCTACAATATGTATATGTATAATGCTGAATGGTGTCCAACCGATTGCACCTTCTAATGGTCAAGTACCTAGTGGCAATACATGGACAAGTAGAAAAAAGAAAAAAGTTTTTAAAATATAAAAAAATTAAACATTCAAGTTTACAAATAAAAAAATAAAAAATGTACACATTACCGCATTCGTAAAAGTCCGATTTGTTAAAGGGAATCTGTCGCCAATTTTTTTTGTACTTATTAAAACAAGAAATTGATACATAATTTTTTCTTCTACAATTTTTATTTTCTAATTGTAGATTTCTCAATTCGGTTTTCTATATATGATTGTAGGGACAGCTTTCTTGCCTGCACTGCTTTTAACAGCATTTAGAGAGATGCTTTACAGCAGCTCTATGCACATAGGAGTCTTAAGACTGACTCAGTCCCATTGAATTCTATAGGAGAGTTTTCTAGTCATGCTCTGTGACCTGGGAAGAAGTCAGTGTGCACTGTGACTATCTCCTATTGTGACTGGTGGATCCTGTGTTATCTATACACATTGGTGTCTCCTTTCAGTGTAACTCTTCTAGTGCGGATAATAAGCAGACTACTGCGTCAGACTATTATTAGGCTTAGTGGCTAAGTAATCGGAGTACTAAGATGGCAGCCATGGAAGCATTTATAAGGCCCCTGACTGCCATAGCCAAGTATGAAGTGAGCTTAGCGACAACAACTGATGTAATGACTATCTTTGTACAGTGCTGTGATATATGTCAGTGCTATAAAAATAAAAAAAATTAAATCAATCCCTTATATTGGGAGGTGATACGAGAATGAACACTTCTGAACTCTGATGCTTTATACATATTAGGGCTCCTCCCAAACTATTAAATGACATTTTCTGTAATATCTTCACTCCCCTATATTAATGCTCCTGTTTACGCTTGTCATCCACTAACATGCCTGGCTTCATTTAGCTTGAGGAAAACAAAGGCTTCGACTATAAAATATCATGTTCCCCCTAAGGGGAGATGTTGGGCGAGAGTCAGCAAGGAAAAACTGTAGCACCATGTCAAATTCAGCGTGTATGGAGTACTTCTTTTCTATGCCCCCAATGAATCCAGGTATAAATGATAAATATTCAAGATATTGCTTGTCATGCCACAGTTATTTTTCATACTTCTGAATAGATTACCACACTTACAAAACCACCATTCATAGGGCCCACTCTGCAGACTATTTGGACGTACCTGTATGTCCAGATAGTGTAAAGGTGTATGGAGTGGGCTCGTGCACTGAGTCCACTCCATATGCAGAGGTTGTCGGCCGTTAATTACAATTGGCAACCAGCAGTAACAGCAGATATCGGAATCGGCTCTAATCCCTGCTGTTTAACACTTTAGACACTGGCGATCACGTTCCTCAGTCCGATCACCCCTACCCTATGCAATGGGTTTTTGTTCAAGTCCCCAAAAAGTTTAAATAAAAAGTTATACAAAACTTGCATGTATTCCTATATAGTACCAATAAAAACTACACTTTAGCCCACAAAAAATGAGACCTTGCTCACATCCATAGACTGAAAAACAAAAAAGTTATCGGTCACAGAAAATGACATTTAAACAAAAATAGAAAAAGTTTTTTTCTCTTTAATAAAACATAATGTAAACTTTATAACTTTGGTATTACTTGAATCATATCAACCTACAGAATACATATAGCACATATTTTATACCAAAGAGTAAACTCCATAAAAAAAAACCTACAAACATAAGGTGTTTTTTTCATATTCCACACATAATCTTTGGGATGTTTCCCAGTATGTTATATGTTATGTTCAATGGCACAAATAAAAAGTACATCTTGCCCTACAAAAAACAAGCCCTCATATGGTTTTATAGACAGAAAAATAAAAAAAGCCAAAAGAAATTGTATCCAATACAGTAATATAATAATGTAAAATCAATGCTTTATTAAATCTTATTATAAACAATTAAAAAATATATCAGTATCAGACAAAATCACACCCAAATAAAAATATCCAGCTAATCCCACTGAAACATAATACTATACATCATGTAGGTGATGTTTGGTTCATTCTAATCTACTGATCTTTGGTGATGTATAAAATTTATGTTTTTGTACTTTATGTGATGTTTTGATATTATTATCAACTATATGATGTATAGCATTAAGTTTCAGTGGGATTAGTTGGATATTTTTTTATTTGGGTGTGATTTTGTCTGTTACTGATATATTTTTTAACTGTTTATAATAAGATTTAATAAAGTATTGTTTTTACATTTCTATTATTGTATTGGATACAATTTCTTTTGGTATTCTTTGTATTTATGGTATCCATTCTATTTGATTGGCCCTTGTATTTATAGGTTTACTGAGAAAAATAAAAAAGTCATAAATCTGAAAATAGCTGCAACCAGAAGGGGTTAAGGAATTGGCACAAATACCGCATTTTCGTTTTTACATGGATTATATATCAGGCATTTAAGTATTTTCTTATGTCATGGACTTGCTTATTTTATCCTAAACTTTCATCAGCTTTGTGGTTCGGCAAAAGAAACCAGATTCCATTCTCGGACATGTAGCAGGACTATGTAAAAAACATACAGTATCTACTATTCCAGGAGACTCAAAGCAATATACAGTATATACCATGAGAATACAATTTATATTGATTATTTTTCTTCATTGCAAATAGTCTGAAAACTGCCAGTTTTGTGTGGAGTTTGCCTAAATTTTTGCAATGCATTGCAGTTTGAGGAACTGTCCAGCCAAAATGTTGTCAATTATGGTAGCAACAGAAGAGAAGCAGTATATTACCTTTGGATCACTATGAGTAGCCACTCGGCATCAGTCAGTTTGGCAAGTTATCAGAACAAGCTTCAGTCCGGTGCCTTCCAAATGGAAATTGCAGAGCACAATTTGGGATCATGGTTCTCTGTATTTTGTGCCTATTTATTCCAGTGCTGAGTTTCAATAAAATAAAGTGTTTCTGGTTAAAGAAGAACCACAAAGGTGAAATCAGAAAAAAAATAGTAAACAAAAAAAAAAGCCCCCCAAAAGTCTTTTTCTGATCTTATAGGTGGGCTCAACATGTAAAATAAAGTATTAAAAGACACACACAACAAAAAGTATTAACAATTAACAGTTGAAACAGTAACTTTAAGCTCCGTCCCTGACAAGCTTAAGGGTATGTTCACATGACGTAATTGTGGGGCGTACAGTACGCCCTGCAATTATGCCGGGTATTCGGGAGCTCGCGCTGAGCGGCGCATACTCCCGAGACGCAGGGGTGGCCAGCAGCCCGCCGGCCCCATAGACATGTATTGACACGTCACTTATCTCCCCGCGCGTATGTAATGTAAAACATTGAAAATTAAATGTAAATTTTGATTTGTTCTTTTAAAACCCTTGGGTCAAATTTTTGAAGTCCAGAATTCCGCAGCTTAGAATACCACCCCCCATCTTCCCCTGTAGAGAATTTTTTGAAGCATGGCCTGGAGACCCTTATCCCAGCACTTTGACGTTTAATTACTGAACTGTTTTAGATACCATGGGTTTATTACCTTTATGGCCCAGGATTGTATATGCAGCGTCCTGGACACCCGATTAAACTATGACCCCTCCAGAAAATACTCTTAATTGATCTGCCCCAGCAGAAGCGCAGTCCGTGATTGCCCCCTTGCTGAAATAGTATGCAATAACCCTCATCCGACAATTCTGTATACACGCCCCCTATCATAATCCCCCCAGTAAGAGAGAAGGCAGTTATGAGAAGGAGGAGAAAGCCTGGACAGTTATAAAGCCCCAGGCCAACCTCTAGTCTGGGTCATAGCATGGGGGGTCAATTCTTTATTGAAGCTGTGTCCCATGTTCCTTCCTTCCCCCGGGACCTGATCTGAAACATCTGTAAGTGTGAAACCTTTCTATGCATTTATCCTTTTATTTTCATAACTGTATTGATGTGTGTCATTGTTATTGTTATCATATTTTGTTTATGTAAGCACTGAAAAAACATTTTTAAATTAAAGTTACCCCTAATTGGAAGTTCTTGTTGTTTGCACCGACCCATTTCCTTGAAGAAGTGTATTTTTCTTTGTAGCTCCTTCAGAGCAGTGGGTAAGCATTTTTACGTGTTTTTTTTGAATATCTGTTAGGGAAACAGATTCCTTCCGGCTGATTCCTTTTTGGTTTTGAAGGAAGGTGGTGGCAGCGTGTATTTTTGGAGGGGGCTGGAACTGTCTTGTGGTACGATTTATGCTTGATTAGCTACCTGAGTGAGAGGTAAGCTCGAGTGGATATAAGTCTACCCCATTGCAAATGGCCCCCCCTCACGTGCTGGTGAGCGTGTACGTGACAAATTGGTGGCAGAGCGGTGGGGTATTTTTTTTTTTATTGCAAAAATTATTGCCTTTTTGGGGTTTAAACAATTAATTCCCTGCACTAAAAGACTGGCTGTATCTTTGTGAAGATTACACCAGTCTTACAAGAAATAACGCAGTGCTTACTTAATTGAAAATACACATCAATCAGTTCCCTCCCTGTTTTTCTTTTCTATCTTTTTTTGGAAAGGGTGCTTTGTAAGATGGCATCCCTTTATAAGAAGCAAAGTAAAGAATATCTCATCAGCCCTTTTGAGGAAGAGTATTAAACGTCGCGAAAACGAAGGTTTTAGCTGTTCTGAGCTGTGGAGCAGGATTTTCAGCAGTGGACGCGGCGTCAGAAACGAAACTGACAAGCACAGGTCCAATTTCGGAATTTTTCCCCTGAAATTTAATTTTTCC
>JAODAL010010359.1:0-105593 GCA_025379985.1 Phyllomedusa bahiana | reverse complement strand
CCAAATTTTGGCAAAATGCCCTTTCGGGCCTATCCCCTTTCTTCCTCCCAGAGTGTTTTGGGCCCCCATGAAAGCGCCAGGGTGCTCGCAGCCTTTTTATCAACAAAAGCACATTTTCTTTCCCCGCCGAAAGTCCCCCCCAAAGTTCGACTTCTTTCCAAACCCAAATTTTTCCCCTGAAATTCAAAAAAACAAATTTTCCACTTCGTTAGAATAAATTTTCCCCATCTCTAGACTCAATCAATCACACCCCAAACCCTTTTTTCCACCATGGAAAAACCCAAAAAAGTGCTGTCAAAGGGACAACAGGAACAAAAGGGAAAAACCCCCAAAAAAGGCTGGAATGGGCAAACAGGAAATGGGCAACCCAGCTTGTGAGAAAGGCAAAAACTTTTTGGTGAAATTTATTAAAAAAATGGAAAAAACACAAGATGACTTTTAAATTTTTCCCTTTCATTTTTGCCCCTCCATCCCAAGACCCTCGCCTTCTTTTTAAAGGGACGTTTCCCTGAAAAGGTCAGGAATCACCCCAAAACGGGCCATGGGTTTACCGAACATGGATATAAAAAGAGCTGGGCCCAAAAAGTCTCAAAAAATTACCAATTTTATAAAAAACAAAAAAACCCCCCGTAAAAATGGAAATAAAAACCCCCCGCATCAAATTTCAAGGTTCCCTACTCAGGGCCAAACAGGCCCCCATTCCCCATTTGAAGTTCGCCAATGCCCAAATTTTGAATGACCCAAAGGAGGCATGGGAGAAGGTCATGGGGCCCAATCAGACCAAAAAAAACAAAATTTGGCATAAACCCTTCACTCACCAAAATTTGGAAGAAAAAGAAGTATATTACAACCCCCAAGAACACCTTTCCCAAACGTGAACTTTGGGGGTGGAAACATCCACATCATATTTTGGGGGTGCTTTTCTGCAAAGGGGATAGGATGACTGCAGAAGACAGTGAGCCTCATGGTGAGCGCTTGTATCCTGCCTTAGCGGTGGATAGAAAAAACTGCCCCACCCTCGGGTTTTTAAATGAACTCGGGATCCCACCCAAAAATAACATTTTTCCCCCCTAGTGGTAATAAAAATTGACACTAACAGCTCAGCTATATGTGCAGGACCTCCTGCAGCCACATGTGTTGCCTCTCATGGCTTCCAAGAGAGTTTTATTTCACCCGGAAAAATTCTCACTACACACAGAAAGGGAAATTTTCCCAAATTTTCTGCACCAACTGCAAGATTTTTCTTTGGGCCTGCCTATTTGCCAATTATTCCCAAATCAAGCTTTAAAAGGGGAAACATTTGAAATGCCACCTTTGGCAACCTAGACGGGTGCCAGATTTTACATAAACCACCTATAAAAAAATCTTTTGGTGAAAATTTGGTGCTCCCAAAAATCCCAAAACGAACTTTGTACACCCCCATCCCCAAACCAAAATTTCGTTTTTAGGAAAGGGCCCCAACAGGATACTAAAGCCCCTTTGATTTTGTATATTTTTTTCCCAATAAACACATCCTTTCGCTCTTATACTTTAATCACATATATCATTACATTCACATGCTTAAAGTTTTATTCAATTCCAACAATTCCTTTTCGGTGTGTTATTTTTTGTCAATAAGCATTGTATCTTTTTGTGTAAAAACCCCGCCAAAAAACCAAAACAATTTTTAATTTAAAATTTTGTTCCCCTTTTTTTAAAATAACTCCACCAACAACACACAAAGTCTAGCATACATGCTTATTTGAATTGGCAAAGGGAAATAGCCCCAATCTACTCCTTGCAGCGCTAAACTCCCCCTGGAACAAAAGAATTTCCGGGAGTTTTGGATTTCCCGAATGCGTAACCCAAACTTTTTTTTCAAAAAACTTCCACCATGGGAAAAGTCCCCAAAGGCATGAATAATAATCGCAATAATAATATCCACTTATATAGCGCCAACATATTTTGCAGCAGTTTACAATACAGATTCTACAGGAACAGACAAAATCAGATATAACATAGTAACAAACCTATTAACAGACCAAACAAGAGCCCTGTGAGAGCCCAGCCCATAACAGTTGACAATCTTTGTGGAAATAGGGGTAAAACAAAAGGAAAGAAGCAATTCATTTAGACAATGTTCCAGCCATCTCCTGTAAATATAGGGTAGTGCACTTAAAAGTGGATGAAACTATTACTCAGACAGTACAGATAAGTGCATACCGTGCAAAGGGGGTGTGAAATGGGTTGACTAAAGTAGGGGGTTTTGGGAAAGTTTTTAGGGATGTTGGAAAGGGCTGTATTTAAAAAGGGTG
The DNA here is from genome assembly GCA_025379985.1 of Phyllomedusa bahiana. Taxonomy (NCBI): domain Eukaryota; kingdom Metazoa; phylum Chordata; class Amphibia; order Anura; family Hylidae; genus Phyllomedusa; species Phyllomedusa bahiana. Next base: position 103,299 of record JAODAL010010359.1, on the reverse strand, counting down.
TGTTTTTTTGGGGTTCTTAAAACTAGGTGTGGGTTTTAAATTTTTTTTGATTTTTAAAGGGTAGCAAATTCCAGAGAACTGGTAGAGCACATGAGAAGTTTTGGGGGGCATGGGGGAGATTTTTCGAAAATTTTGGAGGGAAAATTTTAAATAATGATGAATGGGCCCAAACCCCTGGAGTCAATGAAATTTAGATGAAATTTTCTCTTTTGAAATTTGGCACCTTTTTATTTTTTAATGCTAAAAAAGGGGGCAGCTAAATTTTAAAAAGGGATGATTATGGCTTTTGGGTCTAAGCTAGGGTTTTTAAAAATTTGTAAGGGTTTTAAAATTTTTCTAGAAAAGGCCCAAAGAAGAAAAATCGTAACCCAAAAAACCACTTTAAGGGGCCCTCTGTTTTATCGCAAACAGGGTAAAAATTAAATTTTAAAAATTTCAGGGTCCACAATTCAAAAAGATAGCCCAAATAACCCAAATCATTGTAAAGGGAATAAATCTTTTAAAAAAAAACTTTAACTTTTTTTTAAGGGTTTCCATCTAAATAGTCCCTTTAAAGATACCCATAAGTTCTTTTTGACTAGTTTAAAATTTTAAAAAAGGGTTTTTACAATGTGAGTGCATTAAAGCTAAAATTTTCATATTTTTCAAATTTACACTTGGCAATTTAAAAGAAAAAAAAGGGACACACCAAAAGTAATAAAGGGAAATAAATTTAATTAACCCCTTTTAAAAAATACAAGCTACGTTTTAACTCCTCCATGGGCCAAAAACTTTTTAAAATGGCTCCATGGAAAAAAATTGAAAAAATTGCATGAAACGACTAGGGTGAATTTAAAATTATTTTCCTTTTTTTTACTTTGGGGGTGGGGCTTTTTGTAAATTTTTGGGACAAAGGGGGGATTGAGGTTTTCCTTTTTTCGAACGTGCCCGAACACTTTATTTTGTTTTTTATTTTTTTTGGGATTTTCGGTCCCCCCTTGAACTTTTTAAAAATTTTTTTAAAAATTCACCCGAAAAAATTTTTTGCAGATCTGCATTTTTTGTTTTTTTAAATTTATAAAAATTTTGTTTTTTTTAACTTATATACAAATAAGTAAAAATCAGGAAAATTAAACTGTTTTAGAAAGTGTAAAATTATTGTCTGGTTACTGTCCCTTTAACCCTTTTAAAAAAAATTTCCCATACCCAATTTACTTTTTGGGTAAACGTAAAAAAAAAACATTGCCATTTAATTTTTGGGTTTCTGGAATGAAGTTCCTTGTACAGAGCAGTACTTTGTTCACCTCTGCAATTACACCTTTAATTGGCAAGTGGTTCTTCTTTATGTTTCCAAATATTTGGCAGTGAAAGTATGCTCATATTTTCTATTTTTGGGAAGTTTTTACAAAGAAATTTAAATGCTTTAAAAAAATCATTTTCACTTTAAAACGAAAAACTTTCTTGGGAAAACCCAAAAGGGTTTTAACTTTTGATTCCTTACAATAAGAACAAAAAAAATGGTAAGGGGATAGCAGTATGGTTAATAAGGTTGAAAAAAATCTTAAGCCCTTCTACTTTAGCCTATTATCCTGCAATGTTGATCCACAGTAAGTCAATAACCCCCCAAAGGCAGATGCCAATTTTCCATCTTAGAAAAACATCCACGAACATTTCTTTCCTGACTCCAAATATGGCAATCAGAATAAATCGCTAGATCAACAACACATTTCCAGTGATCTAATATTAAAATTCCATATTTACAAAATTCCATCTAAGCTTAAACTGTGGAGAAAGTAATAACTATAACAATAAGAAATAAGAAGTTTCCAAGTCAACACCTGACATTTTTACACATCTATACTGTTCCGTGAGTTAAATATTGTAGTTTATACATTCATTCACTCTACTGAAATGTTCAACTTTAAAAAAAAAAATTGGTTTTAGGGTTAGAGGCTTTTTTTTTTTTACTGAGTTTGAATGAGTTAACTTACCAATTCTCCAATGGTTGCAGTCCCATGGTACGAATCCACATCACTTTCCCCCAATTACTTCCAGTCCAGAGTTACATATGTGTCACAGTCCATGCCGCGGCCCTCATTTTGGGCAACGTACATGACCGTGGCCCTGCTTCTGTCCTGTCTGCATTCACACTGCGGCCACTGTTGTGGACCATGGACATGTCTGCCTGCAGGTTTGAGTCCCCAGTTCCTAAACCTGTTGCTGTGTCCCTTGTTATTGCTGCTACTCACCTGTCCCCGCACCTGTACGGTCTGGGTATGCACACTCTCGGCACTCGCTGGTCTGAATTTAAAGTGACAGTGTCCCAATTGGCTGTCCAATGACCTACGACCTCCTGTGATTTAAGAAACTTCCTGCCTCTGTTCCTTTTCCTTTCAATATACCTGTCTGCTATCTACCTACATATGTTTAGCCTGTCAGCTTGTTACCTGTTTACCCTGCTGTTACCTGCTGTCCTGACAATCTGATACCGGTATTCCTGTTTCTGTTTTTCCCCACCATGCATCCCCTTCCTGCCTGGGACTCCTTCCCAGAACCAGTTAACCCCCACTTTCCAGTTGCTTTTCCCCGTACCTAAAATTCGCTGTTACCGGTTTTGCCTGTTTGTCCCTACCTGCAAAATTTTCCCTTTCCCATCCCCTAGGGCTACAAAGGCCTGTGACCCTCATCTCTGCCAGCACCCAATGTCCTTGTCCTGCACTTCAGCTGTCACCACGAATAGCCTACCATCTACGCTCGCGGTGGCCCAGAGGATCCACACCAAGCACCTGACATCCACGGTGTCAGTGCCTACTAACACCACTGGTCATTACAATATGTAACCCTTATTGGGCCCTGGTCAAAGTCACATAAGAAAAAAAAGTCCGAAAAGCACACCCCCAGGAAAGGGTTTCCCGGGAAAAGGTAAATGGGTCTCAAGCCCAATAAAAAATAATTTAGGGTTAGGATTACGGTTACGGTCAGGTTTAGGACTAGGTTATTGTTAAGGTTAGAATGAAAAAAATAAAATTTGGGAAATCCCTAATTTCACAAATTTAATTGAAGTGGTGTCAAAATAAACTTGGACAGATTCAAGCAGCAATACTAGTGTAAATAGTAACACTAAATGAAAAGTATTAAGTTACACATTGGAAGAATACTGTGGGATCTCAAAGAACTTACAGCCTTTAGCAGTAAGTCACCTTAGGATAAACCGCAGTAGTAACTGTTGCATCAGCCCCAAATAAACCAAAAGGCTTACAATAGTTTAAATGGGTATTCTTGATCAGCCTTAAACATGTAGGCAATGCTAAATAAAGACTATGACCAAATACATTGCTGTTCTGATTTTCATTAGCTCCTGCTTGTGTAGACACATGACCCTAGGTTAACAACCATCTCTCTGTGCTCTAGCAGACCTGGCCAGGATAATGACGTCACTCCATGATGTGTCTTTATCACAGAACGGAGTTGTTTTCTTATAAGAACTTTAATCCTTTAGAGCTCTGTAGCCTACTGGCCTAATGTTTAAAATGCTCCATCACCAATGTCCTTCTAACAAGCACAGCTAGAAATAGTAGAACTGATATCCCAATCAAAGCTATAGACCCACCCACAGCCTAACCAGGACGTGTGACCCTGAAGTTGGTTGTGAAGAGCAGACTATGTGAAACAGTCAGATAGAAAAACACCTTTAATTTTCAATGCATTCTTAGGCCTAATGCATAAGGCAGATCATGTAACTAGACTCACAGGAGGACTTTCTGTGGTGCCATACTGCAGAGTTATGGGTACTCTCTATGTGCCTCTATATGGTGCTTTCATATGGTCCTGTATTACAGATTAGTGTTGAGCGATTTTTATCGACAAAGTTGAAATCGGCAAGGTTTTTATGATAATCGAAATTTTCAGATCATGCGATAATTAAGGTTAAAATCGGGCATCATCTTTAAGATCCCCTTTTCGGCGCTTCCTTTCTTTTTTGGGGGCGGCCAAAAAATCAATTACGAATAAGCAGGGTGAATGTGTGTGCGACGTCATGATGGGAATTTTGGTAGGGTTTGCATTGGTGGAAAAAATCACAGTCTCTTTTACATAGAACACGTTTCCTGTTTCACCTCAGTGCTCTCACTCTATAGGATGGGCCCTGCGTTCTGCCTGGGGCCAAACACTCAGCAAAATTAGTCTATTTTTTGCACAGAGAAACCTCTACTATTTTGTGATCCTTCCCAAATTTTTTAGATTTGGATTTTTAAAATTTTATAAATTACTAGAGAATTTTTAAAGCGGGATCACCCCCTGAAAAAATCCGGGGGGAGCGGGGGGGGGGGGGGGGGGCCGGGCAACACAACAAGCCTATCTATAAAAAAACACTGGATAAAGTTCACCAAAACTTAGGTAGACATGCACTGCAATATCTTTTAAATTTTTAGTTTGCTATTGAAAAAATTTCCTGGAAATTGGACAGCCCGAACTTATATTGGATACACATCATTTTTATAACGCAGGGCTCTTTGTTAGGGGCAAAACTCCACTTTTTTTTATCATAACATTTTAGATAGGTGTTCATTTTCAATTTTTTTCCCCTTCCACCTGTTTGTATATCCCCCTTGCAGTTAAAAATTTCAATCCAGCAAACTTGTGTCAGCAAGGTTGTTTGGTTTCCAAAAATACCGTGTATTAAACGAAAACAAAACAGATACGTTTTTTTTTCTTTTGCCACCCGCTTTGTTCATGACGCAGCATCACGTAAATCTAAAAACAGCAATTCTATAGTCACCACAGGTGAATTGATAGGTAGCAAAAAAAATACGTGGTATTATACGAAAACATTCGATACGTGTTTTTTGCTTTGCGCACCCAGCTTTGTTCATTGACGAGAGCCTCCACGTAACTCTTAAAAACAGCAATTCTATAAGTCACCACAGGTGAATTGTAGGTGCAAAAATACGTGTACTTATACGAAAACTAACAGATACGTGTTTTTGACTTTTGCGCACCCAAGTTTGTTCATGTCGCTGGCATCACGTAATTCTTTAAAACAGCAATTTCTATTAGTCACCCACAGGTGAATTGAAAGGCTGCAAAAATACGTGTATTATACGAAAACATAACAGAATCACGTGTTTTTTTTGATTTGCGCACCCAGCTTTGTTCATTGACGCACAGATCCACGGTAAATCTTAAAAACAACAATTCTATAGTCACCACAGGTGAATTGAAAGGTGCAAAACAATACCGTGTTTATACGAAAAACTCATCTGATAGTGGTTCTGTTTTTTTACTTTTGCGCACCCAGCCTTTGTTCATTGACGCAGCATCCAGTTAACTCTTAAAACAGCAATTCTATAGTCACACAGAGTGATTGAATAGGTGCAAAAAAATACCGTGTATTCCCTCCTCCCCCCTAACCCCCCACCGGAGGGCGAGGCGGCGGGGCCGGCACTTCGCGGCATAGACAAGTCCACTGATAGCGGGGAGCCGTATCACGCTGCTAGAAATAGTGACCTGTCATTATCTCCCCGACGGCGGATTCGCCGGGGCAGAGAGAGGAGACGTAAATGCATAGTTTTCTCTATGAGAACTGTACATTACCGTAGTTACTGGGACGGATTCAGCCCGTAATTGGCGCACTTGGGCGCGTAATTACGGACTGAATTACGTCCCAGAATAAGCCGTGTGAACATGGCCTAATTGTTCTCAGGTTTCATTCATCTTCACAGAGGTACACTTTAGAGGACCCCCAATATCTTCTAATAGGCCACCGTTGTCACCTGAACATCATTCCACAAATTCATTATTTTGTTTGTAATTCTACTGAACTAGCTAGTAACCATCCTTAACCACTGTGATGGTGCAGTGGGAAAGACAAACATCCGACCCCTATACATGCTACTACAAAATGCATTCAATGCAAAACCAATAACACAACTAGTAAGAAGCCTCCCTTTATAGAAACCTGACAAGAATCTTGTAAATTCTATGACTAGAGCATTATATTGCTTATAAAAATATTTCACTTTCTTCTTTCTAACCATGTGTGCATAACATTTAGCCTGAGCCCAGTGGTCCTGTAGAAGTTTAGTTGAAGGACACATGTAGCACCATTCAGCAGAATTTCATTGATCACCACAGAAGCAGATTTTTAATGGCATTCAATAGGAACCTGCCAACTTTAATGACAGTCATTTAATGGGTACAAGTCTTTGAACTTGGCATCTGTGTGCTAATAGCCATTTGAGCTGAGGCCGAATCTACCGCTGCTTCTTGTCATGAAAGAGCCCTTGGTTTTCTACATTATAATCTGTTTGATGTTCTCCTACCTCACAAAATTATCTTTTTTCATTTTAGATCACTCTTTGGAGTATTAGTATGACATCGTATCCGTTTTCATTTTCTTCTCTCTTTTTTTTGTAGTAAAAAGGTATATTTTGTGCAGCAGTTTTTGTTATTCATTTTGCTCCATTATAGTCTGCAGTACATTACGATACAATTCAAAAATTTTACTGCACAATAACAGGAGAAAAAAAAACCAATCCCAGTAGGAGGCAATTAAACACTTTGGCATACTGATGTGAACTGGTTTTTATCCAATATGCAGTTATGTGCTAAGCAATTGTCCCCTTCATGGATAGGTGTATGAGCAATTGCTTATCAGTATTCTGCACCTGTGCGACTTCTCTCATGTAGCACTGGGGCATTTGTTGCCTCCTACTGGGAATATTTTTTTGTCCCGCCATGGTGCAATAAGTATCGCCACGGTTTTAAGTAAATAATATCCCAATTTTCTTTGAAATTTTTTATTTTTTTTTTGGTTTTAAAGCTGTAAATTTAAAGAGGGAAAGCAAGCAAGGATCCCTTGACGTGGGTTGCGAGCTTGTTGCATGTTTGGCCAAAATATCAACTACTACCTCATGTTTTGATATTTTTTCACTATGCAGTTTTGACCTATAATACTGGGTATTTTGTGTTAGGCAGTTGGAATATGCTGGGCAACTCACTCAATCAAATAGTAGGAGTGTCATCAATTGGTTCTAAACCATAGTGCACCACACTTAACCATATGACTTATGTGCAATTGTAATACTAGAAATCTACCCCATAATAGATAGTAGGCTTGGGAGAGGTTATCAGTATTTTTGCATTTTGACTTCCCTGTACGGTATTTTGGCCTTTTTTGTACTGTGTGAACTGTTTCTTATCCAATGTGCAATTATGTACTAAGCAATTGCCCCACTCATGGATAGGTGTTTTTTAAGGATGTTTTCCTCTTCTGCATCTGTGCAATTTCAAAGTAGGACGGGGTTTTATTGCCTTACAGGGGGTTATTTTGTTTGTTTTTTTTTCAGTAAAAAATTGCCTTTTTTGGTTTTAAATAAACAATCTTCAATTTTACTGTGATTTTTTTTTTTTTTTTTTTTAAACAATAAACAAAATGATCATAAAGTCTACAAAACAGCAGCAGCACACTTGGGGTTGTGAGGATGTGCTTCAGTAAAAACCATTGGGTTAAATACTTTTACTACCACTAAGGAGGTGGTTTTGTATACATTTATTATAGAAGATGTGAAATCGTTCTGCAATAAGCTCCCCCTAGTGTTGGAAAAATGTGATAGAACATTATTATAAGTGATAGCCAGCATAGTTTCACTAAAGATAGAAGTTGTCAAAGAAAACTAAATTGTTTCTATAGAGAATGAAAAGGTTTTTACCCTTATGTAAAATCCCCAGTGCTGGCCGTTTGCAGTGAGCCGGCCATACATGTGAATTGGGAGGGTGGTGCTTGTGGTCATCCTCCTCATTCACTTCTATGGGAGCTTTCTAATATAGCGTGTGTGCCCCACTATATTTGGAAGCTCCCATAGAAGTGAATGGAGAGGACAGCTGCCTGTGCTACCCTTCTCATTCAGATGCATGACTGGCTTGCTGTGAGTGGCCAGAGCTGGGGATTTTATGTTATGGCAAAATCCCTTTAAGTAGAAGTCTGGATACAGGGACAGCTGGGGATATAGTGGTTTTTGCAAAAGTGTTTGACCCTTTCCCTCATAGATGCCTAATAGATTCTATAGTTATAGTTTTAACTTAATTTAAAACTGCCTAAAGGACTGTATATAGAGGGTGGTGGTAAATGGTCTTATGCTGAATAGTTCCCAGCTATGAATGGTGTATTCCAAGGCTCTGCACTAGGTCCTCTATTATTTAAATATGAATTATTTATTAATGATATTTAATATTATAGCATTCTTTATAAATGATGTAGTGAATAGTACTAATAGCACTCTTTCTATTTTTGCAGATGTTACTAAGCTATGTAGAACATTGCGATCTATAAAAGTTTATTTTAAATTACAAGGAAACTTGTACACACTGATTGTTTGGGCATCCACTTGGAAAACAAGTTTCAGTGTGGACTAAGTTACTTTTGCTCGGTACAATAATTTGCATGCACCATGTGTCTTAGGGAGTAATTTTAGGGGGTCACTTTTTGAGAAGATGGGGAAGGATTTTGTTTTTGTTAAATCATTATCCTTACCGGGGCCCAAATGATGAATCGGGTAGTACAGCTTTTCCCAAAAACAAAATACCCAGCCTAAAAACACCTTCCCCCCAGCAAGCCCCCTTAGCTTTGGCATTTTCAGCCCAATTAGTCCCCGGCGCGCCGCTACCCCCCCGCCGCCGATCGTTGGGTCCAAAAGCCGCTACCTTCGTAAGTATGGCTTAGGGGCTTGGGGCCTTGGGACGGCAGCGGTGGCGGGTCCGCCGGGACGCACTACAGTGAGTTTCGCGGGGCAGAGATTTTCCGCGGAAGGGGAATCTGTGGCCCCAGTCAGGATGCGGCTCTGTGCGCGCCGGAGTGCAAAGGGGGGTGTGCGCGTCATCACGCTGCCCCGGCGCGGCCTGGTGAGTCACCCCCGCTGAAGGGAAAAAACCGGGGCAGCGACAGCGGCAGGGGGGCGAGGTTTGGGAAGTGCTGTCGGGGATTACTTTAATTAGGCTATTCATGCTGGGGGCCCATTTTCTATTTTTTTAAAAGTGCGGGAGGGGGGGCTATTTCATTGTTTATGGGGAGGGAGGGGTGCTATTATCTTTGTTTTATGTGCAGGGAGGGGGGCTATTACATTGTTATATTGCGGGAGGGGGGGGTTTAACTATTTTTTTGTGCAGGGGGGGGGGTATTTAAATTGTTTATGTCAGGGAGGAGGGCTGTTATTACTGTTATATGTGCAGGGGGGGGGGGCTATTTTTCTACTATTAATTTTTTAGGGAGGGGGGGCTTTATTACTGTTTTTGGGGAGGGATGCTATTACTACTGTTTTGTTTCAGGGAGGGATGTATTATCTACTGTTATATTGCAGGGGGGGGGCTAGTATTACTGTATATGGCAGGGGGGGGCTATACTCGTTAAGTGCAGGGAGGGATGCTATTTTTACTGTTTTTGTGCGGGGGGGATGCTTTATCACTGTATATGTGCAGGGAGGGTGCTAATTACTGTTATATTGCAGGGAGGGGGGCATTTCTACTGTTATATGTCGGGGGGGGGGGTATTTCTACTGTCAATGTGCAGGGAGGGACTATTATTACTTTTTAAAAGTGCAGGGGGGGGGCTATTTTCACTGTTTTTTGTCAGGGGGGGGGCTATTTTTTCTGTCTTGGTAGGGGGGGGGGGTTTATCTACTTTATACGTCAGGGAGGAATAAGTACTAATAGTCTGTGAGGCCTATAAGCTACCTACTAAAGTGCGTGAGGCCATAAGTACCTACATATGTGTTGAGGGGCCATAAACCACCTACTATGGCGTGAGCCTATAACAAATACATATGTGCTGTCCTATAAGCTACCCAAATTTTGGTGTGAGGCCTATAAACTACCTACATAGTGTGTGGGGCTATAAGCTATCTATATACCTCTGGGGGACCCAAAAAGCCTATATACCTCTGGGGACCTAAACCTGGCATTACCGCTGGGGGGACCCAAACCTGGCTAATACTGCTGGGGGACCTAAAACCTCCTATATACCTGCGGGGGGGCCTAAACTCGTTATACCTACTGGGGGATCCCTAAAAATTGCCTATATACCTGCTGGGGGGGACTAAACCTCCCAATACCCCTGGGGGATCCATAACTTCCTATATACCTTGGGGAAACCCAAAAGCCCATATACCTACTGGGGGGTCCATAACCTGCCTATATACCTTGGGGGAAAAAACTACACAACCCCAAACCATGGGGAAAATTAAAGTATATAACCCCTTCTGGGGGGGTATAACTTAGGGGGGACCATTTTTTCCCCTTCATGGGGGACACATAATTTTCTGCGTTTGAAATGCAACATCGTTAAGGGGGTGTTAAGGCCCTAGCCCAAATCAGTTGATAAGAGTTAGGGAAACGACTCGCGGACTCCAGTCGTTTTTAAGCCATTGTTAAGGCCTAAGTCGATTGTTAAGACCTGCAATCGACTCCCGGGGGCTAGCAACCCAAAATCGCTTATTCCCAACTGTCTTTGTTTTTACACCATATGAAAAAAAAATTCCATTGAGAATGCTGAGAGGGTCTGCATTTTCAGAGCGCTGACATGGAGCACCAGATATTGTGTGCAAATTGCAGGCACTCTATGGAACTTGGGTTCTTCATCTAGTTATTTTGAGATTAGGTGGTGTTTCCCGGTTAGCCCTCTTTTGAGGAAGCAACAAAAATAGTCTGTTATGATCAGGCAGTTATAAGTGACACCATTGCAATGAACTGCTGTAATAGACATTGTTGTGACACCACAGGAAGAGGACTAACATTCTTGCAACCCCATCATTCACCAATATCCAAAACACATGGGAAGGGGTTTTGGGTGAAGGGGATGTTTCCATCCTTGGGAAGAGGATGAAGGAAAAAGAGGGTAGAGAAGGGAGGGGGCTACACAAACGGTCTTGGCATCCATCACAAACCCACCTTTGCCCGGATGGTGGGGAGAAAAAGGTTTTACCTGTGTGGCTTTACTCCGAGGCATCTGGGCCCTCAGCAGTAGGCACTTTAAGGAACATGACAGCTTTAATGTTGCTGTGCATTCAGAAGTAAGATAAAAACCTCTTATCCCGGCTTCAAGGCCAAATTGCTGCAACTTCTCCCAGAGAGGTGAGCCAGAATGCATCAGTATCTGGACAGGCGTTTTATCTGCTGAGCATTCCCATAAAGCATCAGGGATGCATCTGTAACCTGTTGTAGCGCTGTGGCCTATGGCCGATAAGCAGGAAACGGCAGTATTTGTTCAAACAGCAGAAGCAAGGATTGAATAAGAGACATATTTAAAAGTTTTTGTTTTTTTTTTGTTTGTTTTTTTATTAAAACATAGTCACCTAGCCTTTATTAGTGACACCACCTACCTGCAGTACTGGTCTATAATGATCAGCAAATATTTCATCTTTGGGACGGATACAACCTACTGCAATGCGAACTGTTGGCAAGAGCCTGCAGCACATGTGCTAGAGCTGCGTGCCTGCCCTGTGAATAGTGTGTTATCTGAAAGAGCATTCAGTCAACCATCAACCTTCTCCAGCTTTAAAATACGACACAAGCTCCCACTCTAAAAATTTGTAATTGAATGCTTCAAAAATTTAATTGTGTGCAAAAAACACATTGGCAGACTGAAGTCCAAGCTATTCAATAGGCTCTCTGAAACAATGGAACCTGAGTAATTTTTGACAAGGGATACTGCTGTGGGGATCTTGCAGAAATTCCATTGCATGCAAATGCAACACACCTGTACCTCTACTATGGAGCCAGAATAATTTTTGGCAAATACTGCAATGTGGTCTTTCAGATCTGTTTTGGTCTTTTATATTTTAACTGCGTGCGAAAAGCAAATGCAAAAGACTTGAACCTCTACTAGGGGGGCCTTAGTCATTTTTTGCAAGGAAGACCTCTGTAAGAGCTTGTGATCCAATTGTCTAATTTTTGCAGTGACAGAAGGCTACTGTGTACTCTATTTCTTCTTTTATATTGGTATCCATCTTGAAATGAAAATCTTAAAACAACAACCCTTATGACCGTTATGCCAATTTGTAATAAGGCTAAGTGCTGTGCTGTTTGTCTATTTAGACAGAAACTGCAACAAAGGCTCCTAACATAACCTGCAACACAGCCTTAGGTGAAAACCTTAGGTACCATCTGTTTTTGGTACTTTTCTCCACGTTTTCAATAGGGCTAGGGTTCCTCAGATGTTCTCCAGTTATATGGTGAGGTTTCTATGCAACTTGGAGGCATTTGGTTGATGCAGGTGCTTTCTAGAGACCAGAAAACACATTACAGGAACATAATATCACCACATTACAAAAGCTTTAAGTTTCCCCCAAAACTGGAAATTTTGCAGTTTATTTTCAAGGCCGGTTTAAAAAATAAAAAGATCCCCATAGTATTGGAAAAGTAGAAATATAAGCAAATAAATTTGGATGGGGGGGTGGAGGATTTATTTTTGACAAAAGAGGGGAAATTTAAAATTTTTTATTTTTTTCCTGAGAAGAAATGATTGGGGATTTCCAAATTTTAAATTTGCTTTGGCTGTAAACCCCCCAAAATTTAAAAAAGGTGAAAAGTTTTTTTTTATTTTAAAAATTGCCATGTCGGGAAAAAAAAAAAAAAAAATCAGTCCCCACCCAAGTAAAAGGGCTTTTTCACCTTCAAAACTGGGAATCTGTAAAAATTACCCGGTCAATGGTTTCCTCTTTCCCAAAAGCCCAAAACGGGGTCCGCTCCCTTTTGGGGGGAAAAACCCTTTGCTCCATCTGTTATTAAAAACCCACAATCCAAACCCTAAACCTCTGCCGTTCACCTCCACCTAAAAAAAATTTTCCCCGAATCCGCTCATTTTTAAACTCTGAAAGCAAAAAAAAATGTTGTCCCCCCCCCCTTTGCCCATCCCCCGGCCTGGATTTAATTTGCAACTTCCTCCTCTGGGGCCCCTCCCAGTTTTAGCCCCGGTCCCCTAAAAACCATTTTAACCTCGGGGGCCCTTTGGGTTTAACCTCTCTCCCTCGTTATTTCCCCTGCCCCCTCCCCTCTGCCAATCCCTTAAAGGGTCCCATTGCCAGCAAAACCAGTTCAAGCTAGCAACTTTGCCCTACGGGGCTTTTCCCAAAACCTTTCCCCCCCTTCTTTATATCTTCCCCTTAAACCTTAAAAAACCCCTCCCCCCCACCAACCTCGCCCCTAACGGGACCTTCTCCTTTTGGCTTTCCCTTTTTACCCTTCTTAACAAAAACCGGGCCCCCAAAAGGCTTCCTCCGTGCTTCCCCCCCCCTTTGGGAAAACCCCACTCCCCCAAAAAAACCCCCCTTCCCCTCAATCCCGGCTTAAAATTTTAACCTGAAAAACCTACCTCTTCAGGTTGCCTAAAAACCAACTTTAAAACCGGGTTGAAATCTCCCCCCCAAAAAACATGTCTGCCCCCCCCTTGGGTTTTTTTTCCCCCCTTTTCCCCTGTAGATTGTAACCCTGGGGGGCGGGGGACCTCTCTCCCCCCCTTCCCCGGGTTTTTGTTCACTTTATTGGTTTTTTGTAATTTTTTGACCCAATGTTATTTATGTTACCCCCCCTGAAATGTACAGGGGCCCTGGAAATCAAGGGCGCTCCAAATAAATGATAAAAATTTTAAATAGTTCCCCAAAGGGGGTTGGTCAAAAGCAGGAAAAAAAGATGAGGACTTCAAAATGGAATTATGATTATGCACAAAATAACATAAACCTATTTTGGAACTGTATGAAATTGTTGGCTTGAATTTGGATCCAGTCTGATCCCCCCACTCGGGCCCTGGATAAAGGGGAGAAAAGTTTTTCCCTTTTTGGGTTCATTTTGGGTTTAATCCCTTTATGGGTTTTCTAACTTGCTCTGTATAGGGAGCAACACAATTCTAAAGCTTAGCCATATACCTCTGCTTCATCTTCTCTAAGCACTTGGCTGAATTTCCAAGGCAAGCTTTTTATTCAACCATACTATGGGCAAACATGTTTTGAATTGAATGCTTTCTTTTTTTTTTTTTTTTACTTGGGCGACACTCCATTTTCAAAAAAATTGGGAATTTTAAAAGAGTGAAAGAATACGAAGTATAAAGGTTTTTGGCGCATTACATAGGTTTAAATGCCCCCAAAATTTGTATGGGCATAGGTTTTAAGGGCCCCAAAAACTTGGCCCCAATAACCCTCTATTAAGGGCCCAAAAAATATGTCTTTTCCCACCTTCTTTTATCTATTTAGAACTTGGTGTTGGAAACCAATTTAAAAAAAAAAGTTCGCATTCGAATTCTTCATTGGCCGCTTCTTTTGTTTCAATGCTCGGATTCGGGAGATTCTAAAAAGGTGTGAATACGAAAAAATTTTTGGCGCATTACTAGAGCTTGGGTGCGCCAAGTTTGGCGCATTACACTCTATCCCCCAATCAAATTTTTTGGGCATTCCCACTCTGTGCCCATCCAAAGTTTTCCCTTTTAAAAATTCTATTTTAATGGGGGCCAAAAAATTCTTCTACCCGGGGAAACACCCCTCCTTACTATTTAAAACCCGGGGGAAAAGTTTTGTACGGCGAAAGTAAGAAAAAAAGAAACCCCTTTCGAATTCTTAACATGTAGGGTATGATTTCTTATGGGAAATTTGTTCCCCTTTATCGTATGAAAAAAATTGTTTGTTTTTGGATCAGAAAAAAAAAAGTTTTTCCAAGGGCGTTTTTTTGACCTTAAAGAGAATTTTTGTTCTATTTCCTTATCTACACTTTGTTGGCCCTGGTTTCCTTTTCTTTTTACCCATTCTAAAAAAAACCCCAAACGTGCTACCCAAATTTTAATGCTTTTGGGAATACCCCCTTTGGGGGGAACCATCCCTTTTTAAAACACCTTTTTTGGGAAACCCACTTTAAGATGGGGGGGTAAAATTGGCCCAAGAATTTTAAAACAGGTTTTGTACTTTTTTTTTTTTTGTAAGGGAAAAAACTTTGGTGGGGGAAATTTTAAGGGTTAAACAGGGGGCTTTTTTCAAGCTATTTTCTTTTGGAAAAAATTTAATAAGTTTAAAATAAAAATAATCAAAAACCATATTTTTAAAAATTTTTATGTTTTTCGCAAATACAATTTTACAAAATTAAAATTTAAACATTTATAATTTTTGTAAAATTTGAAAATTTTTTTTTAGAGGGGAAACAAAAAGGGCCAAATCCTTTTCAAAGGTTTCAAAAAAGTATTTAGAAATTAAAATTTTAAAATTGAAAAGACAACACTTTAAAAAATTGGGGAATAAAAATTGCCCCTTTCCCTTTTTAAAAAACCAAAAGGTTTCAAAATTTTCCCCCCAAAACCTGGCCTCTAAAAATTTTTTCTTTTTCGGTAAAATTTTTTAAAAAAAAAAAAGTTTTGTGCGCGTGGAAAAATGTGGGGGGAAAAAAAAAGAAAAAAATTTTTTTTTAAAAAAAAAAAAAATTTTTTTTAAAATTTTGCTTTCGGAATGGCAAAAATATTTTTTTTAAATTTTTTTGCTTTGTAATGGGGAAAAATCCAAAAAACTGGGCCTTAAATTTAAAAAAGGTGATTTTTTTAAATAAATTTTCTTTCCCCAAAGGGGGGGTTGTTTAAAAAACCCCCCCCCCCAAAAACCCCCCCCCCCCCCCCCCCCCCCCCCCCAAAAAACCCCTCCCCCCCCCCCACCGGAAAAAAAAAACCCCCCCCCCCCCTTCCCCCCCCCCCCCCTTTTTTAAACCCCCCCCCCAAAAAAAACCCCCCCCAAATTTTTAAGGGGGAAAAAAACCCCAAAACAAATTTTATAAGGGGGGAAGAAAAGGGTAACGTAAAAAAAAACCTCTTAAAAAAAAAAAAAAAAAAAAAAAAAAATTATCTTTTGGGGGGGTTTTTTTGTTAAGTTTAAAATCCCTTCCCTTGGGGAAATTTTTTTTTTAAAAAATGACTTTTTTAAAGGGAAAAAAAAGGAAGTAGTAACAGAGGCCCATTATTTAAATCCCTGGTTTTTAAAAAAATGGGGAAAAAAGGTTTATTATTATGAATCTATTGTTTGGCCTGTAAGAAATACTTCCCTTGTTTGATAAATTTTTCCCTCGACCTTGCATAAGATCCATAATATGGAATCAATAAATATCCGCAGGTTTTTATGGCATGTTCCATCATATGGTATATTATGGAAGTATTCTCCCCATGGGTGGCACATGGAGTGCCTATAATTTCGTATGACCCATATTGTATGAGCTTTATATACATGGCTTTGACATTAAGTACATAACAGCCATTTCATTACTGTTGCCTGATTTAGTCAACTTCAACAAAACCTAAAGATCCTCAACTAAGTACCTGGAAAAACATCAACTGGAAATTTTTTGTAATCACATGACATTGTCAACACCGTGTGGGTTCTTGGTAATTTTCATTGTGCTGACCTCTTGTCAGAATAGACCTCACATGCATGTTCGTTAATGTTAAGATGATTCAGACACCAGATTATCCGTCAATTTTCTATGGCTACCTTTATTGACAGGTTGTTTTTTTTCAACTTCTGATATTTTGATTCTAGGTATGTTATAGTCTGTGCAGTTTGTTGTTCTAAACTACAATTTACTCAAACCATTGTGTTTTACGGCAAAAAACAATGACTTATGTGAGTTTTGAAATATTCAAGCCAGTTGGGCATTATTTACAGGATTACACATGAGGACTGTGTTTTGTTTTGACCTTGTAAATCTTTTTGGATCCAATTGTATTTGACAAAATTGTAGACTTTCAATCTGGTAAAACCTTACAGATGGCTTAAATTTTATTCTGACAAAGTATATAAATGTTTTGCCACCTAATCTCTCAATTCACGTTAAGACATTGCAGTCCTCTAAACAAAATGCCACCTCTAACTTTGGGTGATCAGCAACAGAAGCCACATGTGGCAAGACATTTCCCCTGTGGTCGGTGCAGGGCAAATATAGCATTAGATGCTACCATCTATGTAATACTCATATAGAGCTATTATTTATTCTGACTTATAGAGGGAGATCTCAGTCCACTATGATGTCCATATGTCTTTTGGAGTAATCATCCTCCAAGAAAAAGGTATCAATATGTAATAAGTTATTATGTGGAACTTTTCTGAAATATCTCTCTGAGAAGACCACCCCTAATCTAGACTACATTGTCCGTTAAAGGTTTGTATTTCCCTTACATCCTATGTATAGATGTCTTCTTTGATATAACCACCAATGTAGACTATTTTTCTTTGTAATGTTGGATAGTTATCTTAGAGGTTTTACTGTATCACCATTAAAGACCTTAAACGTCCAAAGGATAGAACACTTTATACACACAAGGTTTCATTCCTGCTTTGTAGATATAATAGTTCACAGTAAGTATGTAAGTTTTGTGCAAAAATGACACCTGCAAAACTTAGTGACAGATGACTACTGAGAATGAATGCACAGTGTCCCTTTAGTAGTGACCACAAATGTTCTCTAGATATTCATAAAAATTTGGAAAAAATAAAACATTCTCCTTAGGCCTCATACACATGACAGAGCCATGCTGCTCTATTTTGCAGAGTTCTGGGCATGCTGTGTGCCACCATATTGGGTTTCACATAACATTGTGTTAGATTCATTCTCCCAGGCAAGCATACCACATTTTTTTCTCTTCTATTGGGTTAATTAATACATGTGGAGTCGGAGGTACAGTATGGTCCAACAGAAGTCTACAGGTTCCTTATTGTGGCGTTGTGTAACTGTTTTTGGAGCCATGTGTGCATGTGCCCTCACTCAGGTACATATTTTTATGTCTTCTTAAATTTTCAATTAGTCTGATTGCGCCAAAGTTTATTTAAAAAAAAAAAAAAAAATGTTCTATCAGTTCCGTAATGATTGTTTCATAGGTCAACTGAAAATGTATGCCTTATAGGCTTATAATACGTTAATACTCCGTAAAAGAGTCTGTATTTTAATTCTATGACTTGTAAAATATTGAACTGCCATGACAATGTCATTGAAAATCATTTTATATTTATAATATAAAACCGAATGCACAGAAGACTCTTGTTGCCAAGCCCTCTTAACAAGCCGTCTGGTATTAAAAATACGAGCCACTGAGTTGTATCTGGGATTCCATTTCTATTTTACGATACGCCACTGAAGATTTAATAATAAAAGTCCAGCTGTAACCCTACGGCTATCTTAGATTCCTGCTGAAACCATTAACAATTCAGCAGCACTAATATACGGACTCTGCAAACTCCATCTTATGCTGCGCATAGGAACTATTTTCCTGCAGATCTCTAATTTTGTGGGGGAGAGAGGGGGGGTTTGGAGTGGAAGGAAGGGGTCATGGTTTGCACATGCAGTGGGCTGCAAAAGTATTTATACCCCTTGAACTGTTCTTCATTTTTAAACGTTACAGCCACAAACTTAAATGTATTTTATGTGATAGAGCAACAGAAAATAGCAAATATTTATGAAGTGTAAAGGGCTGTTCACGCAGCATTTTTGGATCTGAAAATCGCATCCAAAATGCAGTGTCGATTGGATCCTAAACGTATCCAACACTTATCCAACATGCAGCTGCGTGTTTGGATGCATTTTGGATGCAGCAGGATCACACCCTGAAGTTTGTTATAAGGCTCCTGCTACATCTTTCGGACCAAAAATTGACATGTCAATTCTTGGAACGGATCCGAAAGATGCAGTGAGACACGCATCGGCGCCCACTCGTGTGAATGCTGATGTGGGTTTTATATTAAAAGCAATTCAAATCACATTGCTATTAGGTTCGTGTTTGGGGTCCGACAGACGGATCCAAACCCGCATCTAAAAGCGTATGTTCACAACACGCTGTGTGAACATACCCTAAGGGTGCTTACACACAGTGCTTTTTTTTATTAATTGCTATGTATTTCTTCAAAACAAAAACACTGTGTGAAAGCATCCTAAAGAAAATGTCCTTTTCTAAATATTTGCAAAATAAAATATGTATTTAGCCCCCAGTACTAAAATCCAGCCTTTAGAAGTCACCTAATTAGTAAATAGAGTACATCTGTATGTAATTAATTATCCGTGTAAATACAGCTGTTTTGTGAGGGCCTCAGAGTTTTCTTAGAGAACATTATTGAAAAAAAGCATCATGAAAAACAAGGCACACACCAGACAGCTCAGAGATGAAGTTGTGCCAAAGTATACTACAGCATTACGTTTAAAAAAAAAAAAATCAGCTTAGCTCTGAACATCTCACGGAGTACTGTTCAATCCATCAACTGTAAATGGAAGAAGTATGGCACAATTACTAACCTACCAAGACATGGCCGTCCACTGAATCTGACAGCTCAGACAAGGAGAGCACTAACTAGAGAAGCAAGATGCCCAGGGTCACTCTGGAGGAGCGCAGAGATCCACAGCTCAGGTGGGAGAACCTGTCCACAGAACAACTATTAGTCATGTACTCCACAAATCTGGCTTTTATGGAAGAGTGGCCAGAAGAAAGCCCTTTTTAAAAGCAAGCCATAAATTGTCCTGTTTGCAAAAATCTATGTAAGGGACACAGAAAGCATATGGAAGAAGGTGCTCTGGTCAGATTAGATCAAATTGAACTTTTTGGCCTAAGTGCCAAACTCTGGTTGTGGAGGAAAACCAACACTGCACATCCCCCTGTACACTCCATCCCCTCTGTGAAGCATGGTGGGGGTACCATCATAATGAGGGGAGGTTTCAACAGGGAATGGGAAGCTGGTTGAAGTTGATGGGAAGATGGATGGAGCGAAATACAAGGCAATCCTGGAGGAAAACCTGTTTGAGGCTGCAAAACACTTGAGACTGGGGCGTAGGTTCTCTTTCCAGCAGGGCAACAACCCTAAACATACAGCTAAAGCTACAATGAAATGGTTTAAATCAATGCTTATTCATGTGATTTAAAATGACCCACAGTCCAGACCTAAATCCCATTGAGAATCTGCGGCAGGACTTGAAAATTGCTGTTCACAAACATTCGCCAACCAATCTGACTAAACTAGAGCTATTTTGCAAAAAAAAAATTGGAAAAAATTCCAGCCTCTGGCTATACACAACTGGTAGAGACATCCCCCAACAGACTGCAGATATCACTGCAGTTAAAGGTGGTCCTATGAAGTATTGGCGCAGGGGGGCTGAATACATATGCACGCCATACTTGTCAGTTTTTTAATTTGCAAAAATGTGGAAAAGCATGTATTATTCTTTACACCTCATAAATACTTGATATCAAACAAAATAGCAATAAAATACATATACGTTTGTGGCTGTAACGTTTAAAAATGAGCAGTTCAAGGGGTATGAAAACTTTTGCAACCCATTGTATGTTCTTCTGAGCTCAATTAATACAGAGAACACAATCACATTACAGTGAATGTAGAGGGAGGTTATGCTTATTGAGACTGGCAAAATAATATGTTTATAAGAGAATGGTTTACAAAAGCCAAATGGGACTTGGTTTATTGGAGATGTGTATAGAGCACCTCTATATGGAGGATCCAACATGTCCACACAGACAACCCAGTGGCAGATTCACCACTTGTGTCAAATACTACAAGGCAGACTAAGGTTACATTAAATTTATCACATGGCACTTGCTGTTTGATAAATTTGATGCATCTTTAGACAATGTTATTTAATGCTATTGTGGGTAAGCGATACTCCTATGTTAAGTGTGGTGTGTAGCATATACAACCCATTAGAAATCTTGTGCAAAGCACGAATGCCAGAATTTTGGTGTATTTTGAATAGAAAATTTGCCCCGTTAATTATAAAAGGCATCAGGTACAAGTCAGTGTACCTCCAACAAGCAAAACATCATGTGTTGAGATAATTTTGGAGGAACCTTCTAGCTGATGTAGACTGTAGGAAGCATCTTTAAATGGGGCTCAGCTACAATAGCAGACCCAAGCCGACAAGAGTAATGGTGCTGCTGCTTATAAATACAACAAGCTCTTTTTTGCTAGTTTCATAAACTCATTTAACTGCTCATTTTATTCAGAAGAAATCACGTTGAAAATCCGAACAGACCTCCACATCATTGGTTATAGAAGACAATGCATAGCTCAAAACAATACAAATCCCACTGCTGTCTTGTAGGCCATGGTACTACTTGCTTGCAGTTCTAGTCAAAGGCTTCTCTAAGGAGCTCCTTTTTTTTCCCTCAGAGCTGGATACTAAATATGACAACTGCAACTTCTTGCTTGCACTAGATTGATAAATTACCCCATTATTTTACGCTATAGGCCACGATGTGCAATGGCCACGTCTGTCTACCACCAGATGGCACAAATTGTTTTCTAGATTTATCTTAGGTCCTCTATTATTTATGTACAGATACATATATTCTAAATTATTGGTTAAGTGAATGCATCACAACATTTGTGTTCATGGAGTAATGATGTAGAGCAGCCCTACCACCACTGCACTTGTAATTTGGCATTAGCTAAAGGGCCACAGGTTGAGGACTAGTAATATAAATGATATATCTACATATCATATATACTTCAGACATATGGCTCTCCAGGAGCTAGAAAACTACCACGCCCAGTACACTTATGTCATCAGGGTGAAGGTAGGTAGATTTATCTTATGAACCTGTCTCCTGCCATAGAGAATGAGA
Source organism: Phyllomedusa bahiana (assembly GCA_025379985.1). Classification (NCBI taxonomy): domain Eukaryota; kingdom Metazoa; phylum Chordata; class Amphibia; order Anura; family Hylidae; genus Phyllomedusa; species Phyllomedusa bahiana. The sequence goes on along the minus strand of JAODAL010010359.1, from coordinate 81,698 downwards.
ATGTTGGCACAGAAAGGTATGTTAAAGAACAGTTTGTGGACAGAAGCAAGATTGCCAAAATGACTATTGAATATAGGTAGTCGGTGCACCTTCAAATAAGAGACGCAAGACGCTGACAAGCATTTCCAAATAGTGTGGTATATAAAATCCAATTATCAACATTACACTTTGATATGGTATCCAATAAGCAATAGTTGTGCTGCATACAATACTATTGTAGACATAAGAAAATGGTATAGATTTCAGAAGTCACATTGATACAAACTCTTATACATTCAATTACTTCTCCCCAAAACCAAGGTCAGTGGGTAATAGTGGTTTATGAAAAACTGCTTCCCCTGAGTCACTGGTGAAAATCATTTGATGAAGCTGGTATAAATCTGGTCAGATTTCAAAGTAAACCTCCATCTTAGAGCCACGTATACACATGCATTTTAATATTGTGACTATTGCTCCCTGACCGGGACTGCACGCACACTATAGTAGCTAGAACTCAGCAAAAATTTGCTTTGATAGTGTCAAGCCAATGGACACATCCAAATACGGAGCAATATTTGTCATGTTTATGATAACAGAGGGTGCAGTTGTGTTTCTAGCTTCCATTGTCCCCTAGATACTGTGACTCTTTGGGCTATGGCCTGTGTCTGGTACGATACCAGAGCCGTATTCAATTGGAAGAGCTAAACTGCTAGATATAGCCCATGGGCTGGAAAAAGAAGCAAACTCATTTTGCTAAGCTCAGAAAATGTCTTTAAAAGCAGTAAAAACTGCCCTGTAATTGTGAATATTTTAAGTTGGAAGATTTGGATGTAATTTTTTCAAGCCATTATTGATCTTATTTCTTACTGGGTAGCATGAGTGTTGTAGTGTCAGTAGCGCAGCCTTAAGTTGTACGACCAAAATCATAACCTACTAAATTACAGTCAAGTTTCACAGGCTGTTTATGGCAACCTGTCTGTCAACTAGTCGCAAACTATCACATTGGAAGAAAATAACCTGTCTGGTGATGGCTCTAGAGGAAACATGATAATCCAGTTAACAGATTATTATTGGATTTACTACACAATGTGGGGCCAAAGTAGAACATCATGGTAGGACTAGTAATGGAGTATTCCTTCAACAACATTCATCCGCCTTCCCTCACCCAATCAATATTCTGGTTATTATGCATACCAAAGGGGAGGAGAAAAGGATTAATCGATTCTTCTGTGGTATCTCTAGAAATAAAAACTCTAAAATATTTCACATTATGTTCTACAAATAAATTGAATTTTGTGGGAAAATGTTTATATAATCTTTTTGATGTCGAGGTTACCAAATTAGATAAAACTGAGAGTTGTGGTTTGTAATGGCTAGAGAGCTACCAATCTACGTGACCTAAGTGGATTGGTAGGCACCAACTGCAAAACTAATAACGTTTCCCCAGAAACAGCTCTACTTTTGTCCATTTGTTGTGTCTGTTATTGCAGCTCAGCCACACTTTTGTTAATTTAGCTATGATTTACCATACTATGCCATATACCAAAATGGTGCTGTTTCTGGGTTAAAAAAAAAAAAAAAAAAGGCAAACCTTATTTCTAGTCTCGTACAATTCCTTTAAGATCAGAATTTTTAAGGTTGAGAACTAGCTTGATTACCCCAACTTCTCTCCTGAAAAAGAGATTCCTGTGCATCAGGGTTTCGGGCAGTACTATTGTTATGGGTATGTGCTATTTATAACATTAGCATGTTTGATTACCTCCATTGTGATATTAGTTATATTGTTTTTTTTTAGATGTGTGCTTTTATGTATTTAGTTGAACTACCCTTTGCTAGTATTTACTTTTTGGTATATTTTGAATTAACGATACTGCACCCATTTTTTTTTCTTGGCTACTCCGGTTCACCTCTATAGGTTTTTAATTAATATGTTCAATAGAGTTTTGGTATTTATATGGATTGTCTGCTCCCATATGTTCTGGCTTAACACTGCCCCAACAGAATCTGGTTCATTGCCTCCTAAGAGTCCACTCTATGACTTCACTTTGTATATCATGCATTATAGAGCGAGATGCGGTATAATTACCAAGTAATGCTCTAAATATGTTGTGTACTAGCCACTACTGCTATTATGTACGGTAAAATGGATTATCTAAGGCTGTGTTCCTGCTTGTTATAATATACCATATGGCATATAGGATGCAGTGCTATTATTTCAGAACATATTGTTGGTAAGACCATCAAGCATTCCCGCCTATATGTAGGAAATAACTTTTTTTTAAACCACTATTGTCAGAGAGGTGTATTGGGTATTTCATTTTAGGTCCATTTGCTTGACTGGAAATTAATTTAAACCTGTATTCACCACCAAATTTTTCAAACAAATTTTAATATGTCAACTTTAAAACCTCATATTAAAGATAAGTATTAGATAAAGTTAATACTAGTGGTGGCACTGCTATTATTTGTAGGCTTTAATTTAAACAGGAGAGAGCAACAATGCCCAATAGAACCACTCCAGTGTCACGGCACATAGAGCAAAAAAAATACCCTTTTTAACATCCTGAATAGCTTCTTCATGTGGCAAAAATAAGTCCGATCATACCTAAAGAGGCTGGTTTAGGAGTCGGGAAAGAAACATTGTGCGAGCCCATTTAGGGTTACAGAATTTCATCTAGGGAACTGGGCTCTCCAGTGAAAATGGAACCAGCTCATTCTTAGGAGTGAGTTCTATATCACATGTCAAAAAATATGACAATTGGCTAACCTACATGCATGGTGGCGGACACCTAACAGTCCTCTGACAACAGATGTCAAGGAAAAGACGAATTAGGAATTTCAAATTCTTTGGGAAGAGGAAGTGACAATTTTTTTTTGTAGCGCTCCATTAATGGCAATCCTATTGTACGTATCCCAGAGGTTCCTGATGTCAGATTAAAGGTAAGGATAGATTAAGGCTCCCACGAAGCTGTAGACTTCATTACTTGTGTATGCCAGATTGTTAATCCACAAGTGAAAAGTAGTCAGTAGTTGGAGCAAAGTACTTCTGCATCAATAAAAAGCAATTTAATTATAATCCAGTATTAACCTTGGTCCTAAAGCTACGTGATCCTATTACCTACAGGTAGGTTTTCTGCCAAAAGCACATTTGATTTAGACCTGCGAGGTTAGAAAAACAGAACTATAGGTTTCCCATTAACTCAATACAACCCTTAAAGACAGTGGATTTCGCCCTGCAATAAATATTTAGTAAAACCGAAGCCGAAATTTGATAAAAATAAGTTTATCATATTGTATAATGAATTAAACAGAGTTGTTGCTATAAATGAAAAATCAATGGAATTGCTTATTTGGGTTCACAAAAGTAGGAAATACAAATTACATAGTAAAATAAAAAACAAAGTAATCTACCCAAATAGCAGATTATAACAAAACGTTGTGTATGAATAAGTCCAGAGTGAAAAGAAATCTTATGAGTGACATTGTGATCATGTGTAAATGGAATGCATGGAGTAGTGTTCTGGAACAGAGGGCTACATGACATAGTAATGTGCTAAGGTGGTACATTAACTTAAATAACAGTGTGTGCAAGGAAAGTAAGTGGTTGCCCCATTTTTTAAATGGCAGTTACATAAGGGATGACATTTGTGAAGACACAAAATGGGGTTAAGAAGGACTTTAAAAACTTTTTTTTTAAAGTTATGTAAATATAAAAGAAAAGTTCTTCATAAGTCAAGATCATGAGTTGGATCTAGGGAATGTTGTCTTGCTGGGCTTTGCCATGTTCTAGAGCAGTATAGGCAGTAACACTGATCATATAGTGCAAACTAGATAAAATTGAGTTTTCACTGTGTGAAATGAACAGAGGTGCAAATGCTCAGTAGGATACCATTAAGACATAAAATGGCAAAAATAAATATCAAAACTTTTATCAGTGTAAAAAAGTAACTGGGTTATTGTATAACCTAGAGTCTGGCAAAAAAGGCCTCAATAAGTCCACTTTGTCTTGAGAAGGTCAGAAGTTTTTTTTTTCCTTTTAACAAATGTAGTGCCTTTCTCTGGAATCTCTAAACAAGAGACTCCATGCTCTGTGAAGGGTCCGATTCGTCGCTGATCAAAATAGCTCCATTTTTGTCCAATGCCATGGGGCCGCTGCCATTTTCCTTTGTACTGACCAGGCTGAGCATTGCCTTATAGAGGAACTGGTACTGCTCCTGTGTATAAAACGCAAGGGGCGAAAAAAAAAATATTCAGATATTTGCTTACAGGAACACATTGGAGGTCATGTACAGTACATATTCAAAGCATGCCAAGCACTACACAGAAACAAACCAGAAGCAGATGATTTTGGAACATTTTTCTACTACAGATACAAGTCCTTGCTGGCAGAGTCATCTCTCCCTCTGAACCAGTTTGTCGCTCATTTAGTTGATGTTTATTTTTTGTCTTAGGGATCTAAATTCCACTTTTAAATATTATTTATATTAAAGCATCTAAATTCAAATCTCAAATGCGATTTTATTAATGCAACAAACAATACAACAAAATCCTCTCCCAATGGGTGATGTGTGGTAATAAACATATTGATGTCAATTTGCTTCATTTTTACTACTAAAACAAAAGTACATTTTATTTAAAGGGGTTTTGCCACAATATAATGTTGACGTGGGATCCTCCAAAATGGGTATTTAATCACTTTTCTAAATATATGTGATTACAAAAAGTGAAGCCTCTGAGAGCTACAGCATTGCTCAATCCCCCTTACTTTCCTAAAAATTTACATTAGACTCAACCAGGACACTGACAGTCCTAATCTGATGACAGGGAACATGAAGGCGCTTGCAAGGGGCTGGGGAGAAAAGTGCAGTGTATGAGGCTATCTGCTGTATAGCGAATCCACTGGTTGTAATGTAATTATTTGAGTAAACTTTGCAAACGTTCCCTGCTTCCTCGCTCTCTGCTAACCCCCTCCCTCGCCGGCCCATAGACTTGATTACCAGCGGCACGTATATGCCGCTAGTAATTCACATGTCACTTATCTCCCCCCTCGGCGTATTCGCCGAGCAGGGAGAGGAGACTTAATCCATAGTTCTCTATGAGAACTGTGGATTACCGTAATGACTGGGACGTATTCCAGCCGTAATTTGCGCACTCCGGCGCGTAATTACGGACTGAAATACGTCCAATTTTAAGCCGTGTGAACATAGCCTAAATGTGGCCTGTCATAACTATATTATCTGTTCCTAACAGAAAATAGGTAAATATTCAGATACAGGCAGAGTGACCTGCATCTAAATCCAAAAATTTAAAAAACTAAATAAAGAAAATAAAAAAGGTTAACAAAGAACTGTAAATAATAATAAAAAAAAAAGTGAACGCTTTTCTCCAGTGACCCCACCACTCTCGTCCGTAGGATGTGACTAGAACTGCAGCTCCGTCCCATCTGCTAGAATGAAGCTGAGCTGCAATACCAGACACAACCAAAGGATGCCACTAGAGGGGGAGGGAGGTTTTTTCTATAATACCAGAAAACCTCTACTTGTTAGGTTTTTATTAAGGATATTGAACATCCTTTACATCCAACAATATCTTAGAAAACTTGAAAGACACTTACAATATCTGTAAATACACCAGGTCTCATTAGGTTTATCATCTTGGCCACCTGGTAAACATCGACTGCATTTTCATTTTCTAACTGTTGAGACAAAGTGGCGAGTGCACAGAGTGTTCCGGCTGAGACGGCGCCAAACCTGCAAATAAACAAACAGGCCATGTTAGCGTTTCTGAAACTTCCAGTGATCTTTGCCCGTACATTACAAAGCTTTATTTCGCCAATGCATAGTTATAATGAAAATATTAAGCAAATAGTCTTCTTAAACATTTCCTAACATTTTGCATCTACCATGCATATTGATGTGTCTCTATGGTAACAAACAACATGCAAGCCCTACTGTGTTTAATTCTGGCATCTTACACTTTTCTTTATGTCCTCTGCTTTCTACTAAAATATAATAATAATCTTTATTTATATAGCGCCAACATATTCCGCAGCACTTTACAAAATCGAGGGTAAACGTACAGACATTACACATTAAAAGTACTTACAGATGAGACACAAGGTGTGAGGGCCCTGCTCGCAAGAGCTTACAATCTATTAGGGTGTATGGGTGAAACATACGGTAAGAAGTGCCAAGTTTACAATGGTCCGGCCATGTTTCATAAATAGGGGGTGGTTTACATGAAAAATGGATGAACCTGCCACCCAGACTGTACATCTATATACAGATAAGTGCCTGTGAGTGCCCAAGTGCAGGGAGTGACAGATGTGTGTGACAGCAGTTAGGGATCTTGGTAGGCCAGACTGAGAAGATGTGTTCTCAGGGCCCTCTTAAAACTGAGGGTTGTGAATGTGCCTGATAGCTCGTGGTAGTATGTTCCAGAGAACATGCCGCACGTGTGAAATCTTGGAGACGGGCATGGGAGGTTCGGATGATTGATGAGTGTAACCTGATATCAGCAGCAGAGCGAAGAGAACGGGTTGGGTGGTAGACAGAGATGAGGGAGGTGATTTAGGGGGGTGCAGCGTTGTGGAGAGCTTTATGGGTGAGAGTGATGAGTTTATACTGTACTGAATGGGCAACCAGTGCAGTGACTGACACAGGGTAGAGGCATTAGTGTAGCGGCTAGAAAGAAAGATGAGCCTGGCTGCTGTATTCAGGACAGATCGGAGAGGGGAGAATTTGCAGAGTTGGAGACCGATAAGCAGGGAGTTACAGTAGTCCAGACGAGAAAGAATAAGAGCAGTAATGAGAGTTTGAGTTGTTTCCACAGTGAGAAAAGGACGGATTCTGGAGATGTTCTTGAGGTGCAGGTGACAGGAGCGGGCAAGAGACTGGATATAGGGGGTGAAGGACAGTTCGGAATATAGTATAACCCCCAAGACAGCGGGCCTGCTGCCTAGGAGTAATGGTGGTACCACACACTGAAACAGAAATAGCAGGGGGGGGGGGGTTGGTTACTAGATGGCGGAAAGACAAGAAGTTCGGTTTTAGTGAGGTTTAGTTTCACATGGAGAGAGGACATTATGTGAGAGACAGCGGACAGACAGTCACTGGTGTTTTGTAGGAGCGTAGGACTGATGTCACGGGATGAGGTGTATAAAATATGACCTTCTTTATCCCCTTCGTTCTAACAAACAATTGGTATAACTGCAAAAATCACAGGTTACACAGGGTAACAGATATGCATAGCAGCTGTAGGAAATTTGCACTATTTTCTCATTGTAAAATCTTCGGAGCAATAAACAGAAATTGCTAAGAAGGTGTATAAGGCCTTTCAATTTGAATTTAGATTTAAACAGTCCTCCTCATCATGCTATTCACGTTTTATCATCATGAGACCAAGACAACACCTTACAATTCATCAGAGATACAGAGAGACTGAAAGTCACATAAAGGTAAAGAAGTCCTTTGGCTACATCATACACTGATGACCGCTTCTTTGTAAGCAATGCCCTGCAGAACTGGATGATGAATGCCACACAATTCCAGGTGCGTTAAAGGGAGTGGAGATGCAACCAAGTGTCACTTCAGACCATTTGTAACCGTTTACACCAGCATGGTCTGTGTGCTAGATGACCCTGTCTTTTTAGGCAGCATCTACCTACATGCATTTCTATACACTTGCCCTTTGTACCTTCATGGTAAGCCACCACTTTTTTGACAACCTTGTCCTTATGCAGAACTAAGAAAGGGGACTTACATGACAAAGCCGCTAGTTCAGACACTCAGCATATGGAGGTAATGGCCACCATGAAGGCCACCTTCCATGAAAGCAAACGTAGGGAAACTTCCTGCAGTGGCTCAAAAGGCGAGACTGCATGGCCTTCAAAACAAGATGTAAATCAAAGGTTTGATAGGCCTACGAACTGGAGGAACGGAATGCAGGACCCCCTGCAAAAAGGTTTTAACTTGTGAGTGGGAAAGCCAGCTTGCGCTGAAACAAAATTGAGAGAGCAGAAATCTGACCTCTCAAGGAGGACAGGCGGAGCCCGAGCTCCTGGCCTGACTGTAGAAAAGACAGCACCCTTGGAGTAGAACATACCAAGGGCTGAAATTTCCAGGCTTCAGCCCAGGCGAAAAAGGCCCTCCAGGTTCGGTAATAGATCTGAGTGGACTGAGGCTTGCGTGCCCGAATCATGGTCTGGATAACACAATCTGACAAACCCCGAGATTTTAATATTGCGGTTTCAACAGACACGCTGTCAAACGCAGCCGTGGTAAAGTGTGTTGGCACAGGGGATCCTGCAAGAGAAGATCTGGACACAATTGAAGGGGCCAAGGAGCGTCTGCCTATAGGGCGACGAGATCCGTGTATCAGAACCTGCGGGGCCAGTCCGGGGCGATGAGAATAGAGGGTACTCGAGGAAGAAGAGGCCAAGGTGAAAAAGGTAGATCAGAGCAAACTGACTCCAAGGTATGACCAGCGCATCTACTGCTAGGGCCAGAGCATCCCTAGCCACGCAACTCGGGAGTTGGTGTTTGAGGCAAGACGCAAACAGATCGACTTCTGGCATCCCCCACTTCTGGCAAAGGAGGCAAAAAACCTCCGGTAGAAGAGCCCACTCCCTGGAATCGACTGTCGCTTAACTGAGATGATCGGCCAACCAATTCTCCACCCCCTGAAATGAAAATCGCCGACAAAGTCGGCACTGACCGCTCTGCCCAGCGGAGGATCCTCACAGCTTCCCGAAAAGATGCCTGGCTTCTGGTGCCACCGTGATGATTCAGGTAGGCCACTGCCGTGGTGGTGTCGGAATGAATACACACTGGGTGACCTCGAATAAGAGGGGACCAATGTGAGAGTGCTAGGAAAATGGCCCAGAGCTCCAGAACATTGATCTGAAGACTGGATTCCCAGAGGGACCAGCGACCCTGAGTCGTCCGGGAGCCGAAGACTGCGCCCCACCCCGATGAACTGGCATCTGTGGTGATGAACAGCCACTGCAGGGACAGAAACGACTCCCCCTGATGCAACGCAGGGGAGACTAGCCACCAGCCCAGGTCGGCTCGCACCTGGGGTGGCAGACGAACAGTTGTGATCAGGGTCATCGGAGACCCGTCCCACCGAGAAAGGATCGCCCGCTGCAGAAGGTGAGAATGAAACTGAGCAAAGGCCACAGCCTCGAAGGCAGCCACAGCCTCGAAGGCAGCCACCATCCTGCCGAGAACCCGCATGCAAGTGTGAAAGGTACATGGGGTGCGATTCAGGAGAGATATGTTTGACTGTAACTGCTGGATCTTCCCTGCTGGAAGAAACAATCTGGCCACCTGAGTATCGAGAATCATCCCCAGAAACTCCATCCTCTGCGATGGGATCAGACATGACTTGTCAAAACTGACTATCCATCTGAAGCGCACCAAGATGTCTAGGGTGATCCTGATGCTGTCCAGACATGCGCGACAAGAAGGAGTTTTCACTAAAAGGTCATCTAGATACGGGATAATAGACATGCAAAGAATCGCCATCAGGGGCGCCAGGACCTTTTTGAAAGCCCTTGGTGCAGTTGTGAGGCTGAATGTCAGAGATCTCAGCTGAAAGTGCTGCGAGAAAACTGCAAAAAGCAGAAACCACTGGTGAGGTAAAGCCGAGGTACCGCATGGTTGCCCAAAACATGCCCTGCTGCCTAACTCCAGCTATGGTTAAGTGGGGGGAAGTTGCCCCCGCCCCTTGGAAGCCCAGCACGACTGGGGAAAACATCGCTTGTGGGCCAAATGCTTGACCGAACGCCGACGCAGCAGGTCAACATGCCCCACTGCCTAGTGCCGGCTACGGCTAAGCGGGAATGTGCTCCCGCCCCTGGGAAGCCCCCCCAAGACCGGGAAAAAGGACAACGCTGGGGGGCCGCAGGAAAACGGAATTTCTGCGGCCCTCCAAACCTATAAAAGGAAACAGAAATACTCCCGACTATCCCCAAAACAGAAGAAGTCGGGGTTCTCACCTATCCGACGTCTTTGGGCGTCACGGCATCACCGCTTTGGTACCATGTACCCAGAGGTGAGGCTACCAGAATCCATAAAAAGGCCATGGTGGCAGCAGGTGGGGACAGATGAGTGGTGAAAAGGAAGGCCAGCCAGCTAAAGAACTGACTGGTTTTCTGATGCCATCAGGGGGAACAACGTCACAGTAAATTCACTGACGACCCCGATACGTGGAGCAAGGCTCATCCCATTCCACAAGGTGAGAAACAGCGTCACATCAAAATTACACGACGACGTGCCAACACCTTCCTATAGGTGAGAGCCAGGTGCTCAATCATCTCCTGCAAAGAAACAAAAAATAACAAACACCACAGAGCTGCGGAGCAGCATCTGCCTCCTACGGACACTAGGCTGAAAACTGATCAGCCTGGCGTCAGCAGGAGGGACATAGGCCACCGGGGCGGGCCCAACACGTTTGGTCCGCCTCCTAGGGCAAGGGCCTATACCCAAGGTGCTGTGTCCCCCAATTACATTGGCGAGAAAAATATATATGATATATATATGTGTGTGTGTAATCTGTGTAAGATGTTATCTAAAGTGATTGTGCCAGCTGTTGTCTCTAGAGTAAGCTGCATCCAGCTGTACATTATGGCCACTAAAAGGGAAATGCATACTTGCAATCAAGATAAAACATTGAAATGAATGGACCTCCATGATAAAGGTGGCACATAGAAGATGTTCACATATGGTGAACTCGCATCAGTCAAGTCCATATGCCCCAGTAGGACGAATTGACAAACATTGTGTACACAAACCTCTTAAACTCTTCTGCTGCTTATCTTAAGCTCAAGTTAGGCAGAAGGAAAAGTGCAATACTCCTTAACCCAAGCACAGCTCATTTAGCAGTTGGACTACAACGGGAGTGGATTTAAAGGCTATAGCCAAGACCTACACAACATTGCAGGATGTGGGGGGCTAGACATCTTAGTACCACTCCCATGACCACCCTAAAAAATGCTACCACCAATTTGAGGGACAGGCTTTGCAGAGGCCATGCTCCCATGTTGTACAGGCCTGCTCTAGCCAAGTTCAATCACAGCTAGACCCAAAAGTTTGGCCTGGTTTTAAAAAGAAACAATACTCCACCCTGCTCTAGCACAAGCTTGATCATGGCTAAAGTTGGAGCTGCATACACCTGTGGCTTTCACTGGAGCCTGCATGCAGAATTTTCTTATTCAGAAAAGTAAGTGAGATGATAAAAGCTTGCTCAATCACATCTCCATACCTAATTAGGTTAAGCCCCATGTGGCTTTAGAGAAAAAAAAGGAAAATGAACTTACACAATGTTCAATATTTAAAAAAAAAAAATACACACAATTTCTTATTTTGGCATTAGTAGCTATTAATACTGTAAAATAATTAGGTTATGTATCATGCATTGTAAATGCTGTAAAAATATTTTAAAAATGTATTTACCCAAAGATAGTTTCACTAGATGTTGTACTTTAAAATACAAGCCCTCCCACAGCCCAGAAAGTATAAAAATAAAAGGTGTTTCTACTTTGCCCAAAAACTAAAACATAACAAAAAATTATATTAATTTGGTATCAGTGTAACTCTTAACTACCAGTTAAAAAGTAATGTATTATACATATTGTGCAGAAATGCCATAAAAATGATTTCCCCTCAAAATTAGCAAAGTCGCTGTTTTTTTTAAACATAAAGTTATTCAATATACGGTATTGTATGGACTCCAAAATGGTCTCTATAAAAACAACAACTTCCTTCTCAAAGTAAAAACTCTTAGGGCTTGTCCCACGGCAAAGGTCATAGGTCGGTTTTTCAGACGATTTGCGGTTTTAGAAACCGTTTGAAAAAACGATATGCAACGCTTTCCCATAGACTTTAATGGAAAATGCTGAACGGATTTTCCGCCGGACGGTGTTTGACACAATCAGCGTAACGAAAAACTCAGAACATGTTCATTCTTCCACCCATTTTTTGGGCAGAACATGAACATGTGAGTGCAAAGGGGGACGGCTTGAATCCGCAAACTGCAGACAAAAGCTGTCCCCCTATGTGCCAAAAAGAGACAAAATACCGGTCGGTATTTGCATCAGATTTTTGGCACTTTTAGTATTTATAAACCGCTGAAAATTCAAAGGAAAACAGTTCACATAGACTTCAATACAAAAACAGAGCTGTAGTCACACAGGTCGTTATTTTTCTGGTCAGTTTTCAAAGCGGCTGGAGTCCAGCAGAAAATTTACTATTAAAGTCTATGTAAACCACTGGGCGGGTTTTTGGGTGGTTTTTGAAAAACTACACAAGTCTTTAAACAAGACATTTACATTTAAAAACCAGTGAAACTGCATGAAAAAACACCCAAAAAACTGGTCGGAAACCCAGCTGATTTGGTCAAAAAAGTGACAAAATACTCTGGTTCAAAGTGGTTTTTAGGATTTGGTTTCTGACAATTTTCTTGTTCTATGCTGTGTAGACCTAGCCTTATGCAGCTACAATGAAGACAAAAATTTTGCTGGAACACAGAGAGAGAAAAAAAGTACTGGTCCATAACTTTAGTTACATTACTAAAGAGTAAAAATGCACCCAAAGGACTGAAGTTATTTGCCAACTATAGCTACTTAAAAGGGTTTTCTCAGCACAGTCGTTCACAGACATGAGCTGTTTACAGCTTAGAGCAGGGGTTTCCAAATTCCAGTCCTCACGACCCACCAACAGGTCATGTTTTCTGGCTTTACTTAGCAGTGCACAAGTGATTTAATTATGCTGCACAGGTGACTTAATTATTGTCAGTGCATTCTGTGGGATATCCTGAAAACAAGACCTGTTGGTGGGGCGTGAAGACTGGAGTTTGGGGACCCCTGGCTTAGTGCTTCAAATCCCGGAGCGGGTCTCTCCTCCCAGTAGGCCTGTCTTCCCTCACTGAAGACTGGTGACATTATCCCACCCCCTTCCTCCTTAATCATCATTCTGCGGGAGCAGTGGGAGAGCGAATGTCACAGCTCTGCAGACCTCCTGCAATGGTCAGTTCTCATCCCTGCAGAGCTGTCATCTCCCTCCCTCTGTAACAATAACACCTGCATTGGTGTAAACAGTTATACATACAGCCTGAACTGATGGAACAAATGTGACAAATGCAAACTGCTCCCCCCCTCAGTTATCAGGCAGGAGGTAGAGTGGGAGCAGAGTGTATAAGGCTGTGTTATATGGTGGGGAAAGTGATACTTTCTATATATAAGTCCCAGATACTTCACAAAGAGCTATCAATGTGAGAGGAGCATAGAGCTCAGACAGCCTTTATTACACAGACATCACAGAAAGCAGAGAGAGCCAGTTTTAGTTTCATTTTTATTCAGCTCAGGTGGGAGTAATCACAGAGAGTTCAGGCAGCTAATCACCACACAGGGGGCAAGTCCCGACCAGGAGTGAATAAAATATCAGGCAGTCTATCACAGCAAAGGGAGCGTGGCGTGACTGCAGGCTTCAGATTTAGCTCTAGACACTTACAGATTAGCTAATATCTGCTATACTAAATGATTTACCAATTGCAAAAGTGCTTATTTTTACTATCCCCATCATTACAGATATGATTTTTGTAGTGAGAAAACTCCTTTAATTCATAAAATCAAAATCTACAAATAAAGACAGACAGACCTTGTTGAGAGGGTTTTTTTAATTATAAAATGACTAAGGGCTTACTATAGTCTAATGTAAATTTACAGTTTGAAGTCTCATAATGAAGTTCTTTCAACATTTTCTAAATCTCTCCTCAGTAGCGAATATTCAGCACTAATTATACTTAAGAGAGTTGAATCTTGGAGCTGTTGCCTGAACATCTTATTCTGTCACAAGAGTCTGATTATCCAATTAGTCCAGTTTCAAATGAACTATAGGAATGTCCATGTCTAATTATTGACCCTGACTTGGTTATGATATCTGTGTCCTGTTTCTGCATTTCATTTGCGTCTGTTGTCACAGTTCATATAGAGAAAACTCATAATGAAAAGTAACGTGTGGTTAATGAGGTCAAGGACGCTTTTAACATGGCTTCGTCCAGACTGTTAACAACTAGTTCTTCAAAGAGAAATTGTTGTGAGGGAAATACAAAGAATTAGTCTGTCCTTCAGGATATAGGACAAACCCATGTACACTTCACAGCAACTTTAACAAACAAAGCTTCCAAATTCCTGTGACCGAACTAAGGAACTATCCAAACAGTCCTCTTTCTTAAAAAGACAAAGATAAGTCCTCATTCAGACAGCTGTAATGTGATCACAAGACTTAGCATGGTACGAGTGATCTTCAATATAGAGTAAGCAAGTGATCTAAATTCAGTCTACTTGAGCTTTTGGGGTCCAAGTCTTTTGAACACATTCTAGCTGTCTGAATTATACCTGAAAGATGTAATAAATTCAAACTGTTCTCTAGTTCAGGTTGAACAATTTCACAAAAACTAGAAATTAGCAAAATAACTTACATTTAAGAGAGTTCTCCAAGATAACACACCACATGCTAGGGACTGTGACAGGGACACATGTTTGCTTATTAGGGTAGATTATAGCATGGGCAAAAGGAGAAGCTTTCCTGGGGCCTCCGCCATTTAGCAGGCTCTACCATGAAATACCTAATTCATACAGTCTAAACATTCCCACATGTCATCACAAATTTAGATTACAAAAGCAAATATTAAACATTAATACAAAAATAGGAAAAAGATTTCAGCTCACTCGAAATGGAAAATGCACGGAAAGTTGGTTACTCCAACTAAAATTGCAACATCGAAAAATCAAGGGTTCTCCAGCATCTTCAAAAAAGTAGCATTTATTTAAAAAAATCCATAAAAACCACAAGACAAAACAAAGTAGTGACTGACGCGTTTCAGGGGCTGTGCACCCGTCATCATAGCCTGTCTTGTGGTTTTTATGGATTTTTTGGAATAAAGGCTACTTTTTTGAAGATGTTGGAGAACCCTTAATTAAACATCAAGCTCAGTTTACCATCATTACTTTTTGCTGTAAATAATACAATAAAAAAGAAGTGTAAATTTTATCTTGTAACTTTAGACTGCAAAAAGTTAATGACTTTTTTAATACACTGAAGACTTCTATTCAGAAAATAAATGTTTTCGGTTCATCCTTGCGTAGACTACCTAAGAGTCGCATTTGTCCAAGTTAAGAACATGACATTTGCATGGAAATGGCCCAAATAATTTTTAAGTATGGGATGCCTGCAATCTGGTAACATATGGTAGAAGGCTAATGACTTGCAAATTTTTTCAAGAAGAATTGGATAACCCCAAACTACAAACAAATGAAAGCACAAATCATCAAATTAATACAGCTGCTTCTTGGCATTTCAGGATTCATATTTCTGAAAGTAATTTGTGGGTGTAATTATTCCCAGGTTTTTACTCTGTAAATGTATAGCAATTTTTACTTTGAAAAGAAGGGAAGGAAAAAAACTAATTTTCAGCTACATTTCCTTTAGTGCTAATTAGAATAAAAGAGGACTATGGCTAATGTGCATCATGGATGGAAGATCATTTTAATGTATGACATATATGGACACCCAGGACACTATTTCCTAATAAATTACACAATTATTGTAGATTATAACATAAAATGTGAAAACAAATTATATATATATTTATATATAAAAATGAGCTCTTGGTAAAATGAAATTAACTTTTTAAACATACCATAAGTTCTTGATTTACATTAAAACACAACTTTAATTAAACTAAAAAAGGATAATTTGTATTTCAGATATAGCATATTTCATAATTATTGTTTTTGGTACATTTGGAGAATTTTCCAACATATGCCACTGTATAGGCAGATACTTATTTGCCCATTACACCATGTTGTTACAAATCTATATAGCATAGAATACCTTTATTTATTGGATATCGCAGTGTAAAATAGCACACTTTTTGACTGTATTCCATACTGTTAACAAGCATGTTGACTTGGAAGCAGGGCTGTGGAGTTGGCAAGCCGAAGACCCGACTCAGACTACTCAATTTCCCAAACCTCCGACTCCCTCATACATGGCGCATGTTTAAGTGATAACTTTACTGTAGTAGAAATGGTATCATTCAGGTGTTTTTACATTTATGATAATAAATCAAGCTATTTAGGTAGAACAGACACTGACAAACAAAATGGTAACAATGTTTTGATCTTTTGAACACTTCTGGGTAGAGTTGAAGAAAAATCTGTATTTGTATCCAAGTCCAATCTGCACCAACATTGGGAATGTGTAGAAGAGACCTGGGATCAGATTTTAGTAAAGATGTGCTAGAATCTGATTCAGAGCCCAGAAGGATTCAGGCGTTATTGAAAACCAAAGGTGGATTTCCAAATACTAACAAAATAATAAAAATTAACACTTTGATTTTTAGGAGCAAAACTGTAACTAAGCAGATGCTAAATACTTGCAAGTCAAATTTATATATAAGATCGGTAAGATGACTGTGTATAAAATTACAGTAGCCTCATGTACAAAGCTGTAGTGGATGGTGAGATATGGAGTCCAAAAGTCACAAGTTCAAAACATTGTTACCATTTTGCTTGTCAATGTAAAATATATTTATTGGACATGACTTTAGGACACAAAAAAATTGTAAATATGCAAAACACTGCAGGAACATTTGTGGAGTCTCTGAATTTGTTCTGAGAAATAGTATCGCCTCCATCAGATCCTGCATACATGACCTCACATCTGATCTCATTATTTCCAGGCTAGAGAATGGCCTCTATACACTAACTTGGGTTGGGGGCAAAGCGGTGACCACAGGGGCAACATCTCTAACAATGTCAGGGTATTAAGGAATTGCCTCAGCCACAGTCAGTTTTGATGAATGGTTGAACTCTTCTACTTCTTTGAAAACAGGTGAAAAATTTTGCTGAAATCTGTTTGCCATGGGAGCAGAATCTTTTCCCCTGGGGGCAGCGCTTTGCCTGCTCCATGTCATCAATTACACTCATGTGATGAGGCCGAAGATATGGGAGCAGTAGCACTGGCCGGACCCAATTCCTCTTGCTCTTTGCACTGCATCGAACTAACTGGACCAACTTATTATATATTTTGGGAGTCGGAATCGGTCCATTTTATGACGACTCCAACTCCTGCAAAATAGCCACCGACTCAGACCCCACGACTCCAACTCCACAGCCCTGCTTGGAAGATGCCAAAATGACACTGTACATACAGTATGTTCAGTGTATGTCCTTGGAGCTTTCTTAACAAATATGTTCTAAGCACAGTGCAGATGTACAGTTGACACCTGAAGTTTACATACACTATAAAAAGACGCAAATGCATGTTTTTCTCACTATCTGACATGAAACCAGAATCAACCTTACCTGGTTTAGGTCAATTAGGAACCAAAATTATTTATATTTGTCAAATACCCGAATAATGAGAGAGATAATTTTGAAGGCATTTTTATTACTTTCTGCAAAGTCAAAAGTTTACATACACTTCATTAGTATTTGGTAGCATTGCCTTTAAACTGTATAACTTGGGTCAAACATTTTGGATATCCTTCCACAAGCTTCTCACAATAGTTGGTAGGAATGTTGGTTCATTCCTAGTGAGCCATGTTTGTAGGTCGTCTTACTCGCACCTGCCTTTTCAGCTTTGCCCATAAATTTTCAATAGGATTGAGATCAGGGCTTTATAATGGCCATTCCAAAACATTGACTTGGTTATCCTTAAGCAACTTTGTAACCAGTTTGGCAGTATGCTTTGGGTCATTCTCCATTTGGAAGACCCATTTCCACCCAAGCTTTAACTTCCTTGCTGATGTCATGAGATGTTGCTTCAGTATTGTCACAATCTTCTTTCCTCACGATGTCATCTATTTTGTGAAGCACCAGTCCCTCCTGCAGCAAAACAACCTCATATTATCATGCTGCCACCCTCATGTTTCACAGTTGGGATGGCTTAGGCTGCCAAGCTTTTCCCTTTTTCCTCCAAATGATGTTCACTGTGGTCAAACAATCCAATTTTAGTTTCGTCAGACCACGGGACATATCTCCAAAAATGTAGGTCTTTGTTCTTGTGTGCATTTGCAAACATTAATCTGGCTTTTATATATTTGTCTTGGAGTAATGGCTTCTTCTTGGCAGAGTGGCCTTTCAGCCCATGTTGATACAGTACTGGTTTCACTGTGGATAATGACACAATCTTACCAGCTTCCGCCAGCATCTTCGCAAGGTCTTTTGCTTTTGTTCTTGGGTTGATATGCATACAGTGGTGGCCAAAAGTATTGGCACCCCTGCAATTCTGTCAGATAATACTCAGTTTCTTCCTTAAAATGATTGCAATCACAAATTCTTTGGTATTAATGTATTCATTTATTTTGCTTGCAATGAAAAAACACAAAACAGAATGAGACAAAAATCAAATCATTGATCATTTCACCCAAAATTTCAAAAATGGGCCGCACAAAAGTATTGGCACCCTCCGCCTAATACTTGGTAGCACAACCTTTAGCCAAAATAACTGCGAACAAGTGCTTCCGGTAACCATCAATGAGTTTCTTACAATGCTCTGCTGGAATTTTAGACCATTCTTCTTTGGCAAACTGCTCCAGGTCCCTGAGATTTGAAGGGTGCCTTCTCCAAACTGCCATTTTGAGACCTCTCCACAGGTGTTCTATGGGATTCAGGTCTGGACTCATTGCTGGCCACTTTAGAAGTCTCCAGTGCTTTCTCTCAAACCATTTTCTAGTGCTTTTTGAAGTGTGTTTTGGGTCATTGTCCTGCTGGAAGACCCATGACCTCTGAGGGAGACCCAGCTTTCTCACACTGGGCCCTACATTATGCTGCAAAATTTGTTGGTAGTCTTCAAACTTCATAATTCCATGCACACGGTTAAGTAGTCCAGTGCCAGAGGCTGCAAAGCAGCCCCAAAACATCAGGGAACCTCTGCCATGTTTGACTGTAGGGACCGGGTTCATTTCTTTGAATGCCTCTTTTTTTTTTTTTCCTGTAAACTCTATATTAATGCCTTTTCCCAAAAAGCTCTACTTTTGTCTCATCTGACCAGAGAACATTCTTCCAAAACATTTTAGACTTTCTCAGGTAAGTTTGGGCAAACTCCAGCCTGGATTTTTATGTCTCAGGGTAAGAACTGGGGTCTTCCTTGGTATCCTACCATACAGTCCCTTTTCATTCAGACGCCGACGGATAGTACGGGTTGACACTATTGTCCCCTCGGACTGCAGGGCAGCTTGAACTTGTTTGGATGTTAGTCAAGGTTCTTTATCCACCATCCGCACAATCCTGCGTTGAAATCTCGCGTCCATTTTTCTTTTCTGTCCACATCTAGGGAGGTTAGCCACAGTGCCATGGGCTTTAAACTTCTTGATGACACTGCGCACGGAGGACACAGGAACATTCAGGTCTTTGGAGATGGACTTGTAGCCTTGAGATTGCTCATGCTTCCTCACAATTTGGATTCTCAAGTCCTCAGACAGTTCTTTGGTCTTATTTCTTTTCTCCATGCTCAATGTGGTCCACACAAGGACACTAGGACAGAGGTTGAGTCAACTTTAATCCACGTCAGCTGGCTGCAAGTGTGATTTAGTTATTGCCAACACCTGTTAGGTGCCAAAGGTAAGTTACAGGTGCTGTTAATTACACAAATTAGAGAAGCATCACATGATTTTTCAAACAGTGCCAATACTTTTGTCCACCCCCTTTTTTATGTTTGGTGTGGAATTATATCCAATTTGGCTTTATGACAATGAGATTTTTTGTACTTACCGTAAAATCCTTTTCTCGTCCAATTCATTGGGGGACACAGCACCATGGGTATAGGCCTTGCCTTCGGAGGCGGACACTAGGCGGATCAAACGTGTTAGCCCCGCCCCGACTGCCTATATCCCTCCTACTGACGCCAGGCTGATCAGTTGGTACAAAAGCCGTGGCCGAGAGGAGGAACAAAAGAGAACCTTAATTCCCTGGCGACAAAAACGAGGGCGGGACCTGTGTCCCCCAATGAATTGGACGAGAAAAGGATTTTACGGTAAGTACAAAAAATCCCATTTTCTCGCCAATAATTCATTGGGGGACACAGCACCATGGGATGTCCAAAAGCCATCCCAGAGGGTGGGCGACTAGAAAACTTCATCAGCAGTGACAAGCATCAGCCCACTGCTACCTGAAGTACCTTACGGCCAAGAGCTGCAGCAGCCGAGGCCAAGGCATGAGTTGGGTAGAACTGAGAGTATGGGCCGAAGCCCACGTGACAGCTCTGCAAACCTGCCAAAACCGGGGCAGAAGCCGAACCAACCAGGCGGCCCCAACTGCTCGTGGGGAGCGAGCCGTGACCTGCGTAACTATGGACCAGATCCGGCTGGAAACGGCGGCCTAGAGGACGCCAACCCCTGCACGGACCCTCAGGGCTGACCCAAGAGGACTGCGTGCAACTAAAGGATCCGAAAAAGAGAGGTAGAACCGAACGGCCCTGACCATGCCTACCCAGCAAACCCAATCGTCCTCAAAAAAAGGGAGGCGAGGGGCAAAAGAGAAAATAGGCTTCACCGATTGAAACAACCTAGGGAAAAGAAAGGGAAAACAAGAACGAGTATCCTTGTCCTTCCCGGACCCCAAATGGGCCCCCGGCAGTAGAGCTCCCAACAGTACTTGGGGGGTAGAAGGATGGCCCCCCGAAGGCCCCCTTCCATAATGTAAACACGGGAGATTTCCCGTGGACCCCGGGGAAGGTGCAGACTGTCAAATTTTCCCTAACGGGCATTGTCCCACGTTAGATAGGCCTACAAACCCGGGGGGGACTAGCGCACGACCCCCTGCAAAGAGACCTTAACTGTGAGCGGGGGCCAGCTTGCGTGCACAGAATTGGCGAACCAACTTCCCCTTTCAAGGGGGGAAAAGGGCGAGCCGAGTCCCGGGGGGACTGTGGAAAAACGGCCCCCTTAAGCCAAAAGGGTGAAAGATTCTGGGCAAAAAGACCCAGGTTTTTAGGGTTTCAGTCGCAAACCCGCGTGAAAACTGCAACCGCCGTACCGGTTTGGGAGCGGAGGGCCCTGCGACAGAAGGCCGGGTAAAAGAAAAAAAGGGTCGGAACCATTTGCCAATCGGCCCAGAGTTCGCGTACCCCGCCCTTGGGGTTAATCCTAAGGGGAGGGCACGCTGGTATCCCTTGATTCGAGGCACTTGAGGTCTCGGGGAAAGAAGGGCCCGGGGGTTAAAAAAGAGGGATAGCCCAACCCTGCCCAAGGCGGATCGCAAGTCCACGGTCGGCAGGGGTTTCCCTGGCCTTGTCCTTAACTCGGGCTGGGATTGAGGGGGACAGAACCATGTCGACGTCTCGCGAAAACCTCACCTCTGGCCAGCAAGGCGAAGATTCCCCCAATGATTGCCCAGGCTGGTTTTTCAACCCCCTGGAAGGGGGTTGTCGACCAGGGGGGTACCGCTCTCGTAGCGAAAAAAACCCTCACAGTTCAGGAGAATGTGGGGCCTCTGGGACCCCCCTGAAAAATTCAGAAGGCCAAAATCTGGTGTTGTGGCCGAACCCGAACTGGTGCCCCAGGGGGGAAAACCAAAATGCAGAGCGTTAAGGAAAATTTGGGGTTCCAGCACAGGATCTGACAGGGGTTTCCCCCGGGTGATGAGCCCCTGCCCGTCCGGGAGGGGGCCCCCCCCAAAAACGTGGCGTCTGTGGTGATGACCCCCTTGGGGGGGCGAAAAAACCCCCCTGATGTAATACCGGGGCTACCCCCAATCAGGGAGCCTGGGGGGCAGGGCACTGCTGAGACCGGGGACAATGGGACCTGCTCATGAAGAAGGATTCCCCGCGCAGGGAGTGAGAAAGGGAGCTGGAAAAGGGCCCCACGCCTCGGAGGCTCCCAAGCGGCCAAACCCTTGCATGCAACACTGAAAATTGCCGGGGAGAGGGGGGCACGATAAGTGCCGAGCTCCCAACGGGAGAAAACCCCTTGGAACCTGATTGAACAAAAGTCCCCCTCGTTTTTTCCACCCAAAAATGAGGAATCAGACTGGGATTGTGGCAATTCCCTCCAGCAAAGGCGCTCAATTGGGAACCCCTGAGGCTGACCCGGGCAGGGCGCATTTGGGGGGCCCCAACCCTGACAAAGCTACTGAGGACCTTGGTGCAGCAATGTCAGGCCTTCTGTAACATAGGGGGGACCGTTGTAGACCGGGACAAGGGACAGAAAACAACCTGATGTCCCAGCGCTGAAAAAAACTCTCTCGCTCGGGGGTTTCCCCGGAAAAACCGTCCAGGAAAACCGGGCCCAAACATATTTTGGCCAAAGGGGACCGCATTTGGCCCCGGGGGAGCGCCCTTAAAACCGAAACCCTAAAAGGGTTTTTGAAAAAAATTGAAAACCCAAAAACTCAGGGGGCCAAATAAACCCCCTGGGGAGGAAAATTGCGGATTGCCAGATGAAAACGACCCCGCCAGGTGCGGAGGCAGTGCAAGTGTGGGGGCCAAACCAAAGTGAGTCCTGGGGACCCAGCAAACCCGGGGACCCTGACCTTAAGCCGATTTGGGGCGGAGGAAAGCCCCCACTCCAAAAGGGAATCGGGGTTTGGGGGCCGGTCCTCAACCCAAACGCTGTTGGCAAAAAGGTGCTTGCACTTTTAAGGAAGCCTCCTCCCGGGAGGGCTGAGACATCCCACCCTTTAAAAAGAAGGGGTTCCCCGACAGCTCGATAAGGGCTTGAAAACCCCTGCTGCACCTTTTTTAACCCCTTTTGTCCCCGAGCCCTGGGGCCTCCCAAAGAGGCCGGAAACCAGGCCCCGGGGCTTTCCCGGCTATGGGCCCCGGACCGTGCGCCACACCATAAACCCTGTCTGGCCCCCAAAACCAGAGGCAGGGGGTCTCCGAAGGGGCCCTCAAGCCTGGATTCACACCCCTCCCCCAAAACCCGGGTAAAGGGGTTGGACCGGCTGCCGCATCATCAACCCTGTTGGGCCAAAGCCCGGTAGGGGAGTTCCAAAAGAGGGGCCGTATCCAGGCGGCCTAAACCCTTCCAAAAAGCCCGGCAAAGGGCTTGGCCCCCTGCTGCCGCATTTAAAACAACCCGCTGGCCAAAGCCAGGGGTAGGGGAGTCTCCCAACAGAGGCGTATCCCGGCATGGGCATCACACCCCTCCCCCAAAAGCCCGGGGTAAAGGGGTTGGACCCCTCTGCTGCCGCAATCATCATCTCGTTGGCTCGAGTCAAACAGAGGAGTCCCCACTTAAAGAAGCCGAATCCGGGTCGAGCTTCTATCTCCGACCCCGTCAATGGGAGAGAGCCGGGTGATAAAGAGGCAGAGAGAACTCTAACCCCTTTTCCTAACAAACCGAAGGGCTGCGCCCGGGGGCTGGACCCCCGGGGGGTGCGGGGTGGGTACGAGCAGCGCGGGGATGTGCCCCAAAAGGCCAAAAAACCCAAAAACCCGGGGGGACTCGTTGGGTGGCCAGCTATGGCAAAAATGACATGGCCCATTATGGGGCCACCAACCCCCGGGAAAAGGAGGCGTGGGGCCGCAGTGGTGGGACGGAGCAGACAAAGGGACAGAGGCACGGGGCTAGCCCAACCTGCCTTGGGAATGGGCGCCCGGGGAAGCAAATCGCCACGTTTTGGGCACGGACTGCTGGGTCTGCCCCACCCGGGAGGGGGCCCCCACCATTTGGGGCCGCCCCCAAGGCGGTCAGGCCGGGAGGGGCGCGGCCATGCGGCCTAAGCCTTTCAGAAGCGGGGGCTAAAATTTGCACCCAGAGGTGGGGCCCACCGGAATCCAAAAAGGGCCCCCGGCGGATGGGGCAGGTGGGGACGATGGGAAGGCGGCGGGGGAGGAAAGACCAGCCAGCTTTTAAAAAAACCCCGACTGGGTTTTCCGACGCCCTCAGGGGGGACAGCGTACGGGGACAGCTACACTGATGGCCCCCCTGAAGGGGAGAGCCAGAGGCCGATCCCTACTTCCAGGTGAGAGCCCCGGGGGGTGCTGATCACCTTCCCTTGTGAAGCCGCGAAAAGGGGGGGGGCCCGGGCCTCAATCACCTTCCCCCAGGTGAGAAACCGGTGCTCAATCACCCTTTCCCCCAGGGGAGAGGGGTTTCCAACCCTTCTGCCAGGGAAGCCGGTGCCATCCCTTCCTGCAAAGGAAGAAAATAACAAAAAAGCTGGAGCGCGTTGCCTCCCAAAGCACTAGGGTGAAAAATAATCACCTGGCGCACAGGAGGGATATAGGCACTCGGGGCGGGGCTAACACGTTTGATCCGCCTAGTGTCCGCCTCCGAAGGCAAGGCCTAAACCCATGGGGCTGTGTCCCCCAATGAATTATTGGCGAGAACATTCTTTTTGTGGTTTTCCATTGAAGACAAATTAAATGAAGAAAATAATACCAAAAAATTTGTGATTGCAATCATTTTCAGGAAGAAACTGAGTATTATCTGACAGAATTGCAGGGTTGCCAATACTTTTGGCCACCACTGTATGTCTGACCACAGGATGTTCATCTCTGAGAGACAGAACCCGTCTCCTTCCTGAGCGGTTTGATGCCTGGACATTGCCATCTTGTTTGTACTTGTGTATAATTGTTTATACAGATGTATGAGCACCTTCTGGTATCTAGAAATTGCACCTAAGGATGATCCAGACTTGTGCAAGTCCACAATTCTCTTCCTGATATCCTGGCTGATTTCTTTAGACTTTCCCATGATGTTGCATACACAAGCAGTGTGTTTCTGGAGTGCATCAAAAAAAGCTTCCAAAATGCTGACATTATCATATGTGCTTTCCCAAATTGTTTAAATTCATAGTAATCCTAGTGTATGTAAACCTTTGAATTTTCAGAAAGTAATAAAAATGCCTTAAAAAATTCCCTCTCTCTCATTATTCTGGTGTTTGATAAATATAAATAATTTTGGTAATCCTAATTTACCTAAAATTTGTAATGTTTATTCTGATTACATATCAGATAGTGAGAAAAACATGCATGTGTGTCTTTTTTATTTTTACTGGAGCAAATCCAGACAAAACCCAAAATATTCTCGGGCCAAGACAACCAAGAACCTGCTCTCTTTCACCTTTACACCTTAATTTTCCAATTATTGGAAACTGACATGACCTTCAGATTCCTTAACCCAGTGATTTTCAACCAGTGTGCCGCGACACATGGTTGGGTGTGCCGCGGGGAAAGTTCCCCAAACTATGGTGCGCCCTGTGTTTTGTTCAGGGCCGTTCCTAGGGGCGGGCAGGGCGTGCGGTCGCCCGGGGCGCCGATGCTCCGCTCACCCGCGGGGGGGCGGCGCCGGGCCGCCCTGCCCGCCCGGAGGAGCGCCCCTGACTCTGCGCGACTGTTTTATAACAGCGCCAGAGCACAGCAGCTGCAGGGAGGAGGCGGGACGGATCGTTCCTGTCCTGACTCCTCCCCTGTATCAGCATCACAGGGGGCGCACAGCTCTCACCGCGCCCCC
The DNA here is from genome assembly GCA_025379985.1 of Phyllomedusa bahiana. Taxonomy (NCBI): domain Eukaryota; kingdom Metazoa; phylum Chordata; class Amphibia; order Anura; family Hylidae; genus Phyllomedusa; species Phyllomedusa bahiana. The sequence goes on along the minus strand of JAODAL010010359.1, from coordinate 56,252 downwards.
TGTGATGCTGGGTCTCCTCGGCTGGCAGCTCTGCCGCCGATGAGACCCCTGGGAGCTGCGTGCAGCCTAAGCAGCGTGATGACGTCACGCTGCTTACACCGCTCTGCAGCTCCCACTGCTGAGCAGCACCGGACCGGGACGCGCGGACCCAGGTGAGTAATCTTTTGTTATTTTATAATTACTTACAGGGGGCATCACTGGCTACAAGGGGGGCACACTGGCTACAAGGGGGGGCACACTGGCTACAAGGGGGGGCACACACTGGCTACAAGGGGGGCACACTGGCTACAAGGGGGGCACACTGGCTACAAGGGGGTCAGTCATCACATGGCTACAAGGGGGGGCCACAATCACTGGCTACAGGGGTGGGCATCTCTGGCTGAATCGATATTATTAACTATAATGTATAATATGTACTGTTTTAGTGTCATTTTGTGCCATTTTGGTTGGTGGTGTGCCCCGGGATTTTTTAAGTGTAAAAAGTGTGCCGCGGCTCAAAAAAGGTTGAAAAGCACTGCCTTAACCCTTCCAACTGCAACACTGATTTCAAGAACCAAAGGACAATGGTACTGAACTGGACACAGTTGTCTTATAAGACCGAGCGTGTAGAGAAGAATGACCGTGCTTGGTAAAACCCTGAAGGGACCCTTAGACAGTGGTTAGACTCTGCCAATCACACATTGATTATATAGTGTTGGGACCCTTCACCAATGTCTAGAAGTATAAAGCCCCTTAAGATACATTTTTCAGTATCAAAAAATGGTTCTTAATATCCCAACAGTGCATAAATGGTAACTGCCAGTTGCATGGTAGATACTTACTCATCGTGCACAATGGTAGGCCCATCTCTTGTTAGGGCTTCTTCTCTTATTACATTGATAAGTTCAAAAGCACTACTTATTGGAGCATCTGGGTTTGGCCATTTTGGACACTGAAAATGACGAACCTCCAAAACGTAGTCATCCTGCAAAAAGAAAAGGCAACAAAAGTCCTGAGTATCATATCTTATCTTATAGATTGTTTTCTTTAATGATTCCTTATAATATTAGAGGCACACAAAAGTCTAGTAGACAATGGAATTATCTATGGAACTGTACAAGCTTGAACCCTATGACAGCCATCAGAATGAGGTCTACGATGACAACAGAGACTGGTGATGATTTCACAGTTAAATACAAGGAACAGCCGCATTCCTTAAACTACAGTAAGAGCACAGTCCAAAAATGAAGATACTTCTACAGCTGTGAAAATAAAATGATGCAAGTTTTTGTTTGTTTACCTGTGTAGCTTCAAGGATAAAGTCGTGGATGATAATTTGCTCCTCGTTAGAGAGACAGAGCCGGTCTTTGCTGATCAAGGTCACAGTAAAGGCCTCACAGTTCATAGATTCTTCACGACTCGGCCAATAGACAAACTCGTCCTCAGTCTGAAGGGGAAAAACAAAAAGATTAAGCTGAATAATAAATTGCATGGTTGGTCCTAAGGCCATAATATCATACGGGTCTGAACCAATGTTTACATTCCCACCGACAATGAGATGTCTTGAGTGCACCAAGGAGCAATGCTTTAGACGCTTTACACCTAAAACGTTCTGTTCTAGGTAATTAGGAGTTTTGCCCTTTCTCCTAGAAAAGGGAATAACTTATTTTCTTGCTATGGCAAACTCCCCTCCTTCAAATTAGCTTCCAAGTATAAGAAACAAGCTGAATTATTCATTAGGCGTGGAAAACAAGATCACACTCCTTGACCGATGACATTAAAAAGTACATCTGACAGATGTTCTATTTCCAAGCAATTTAGTGTTCATTAAATACATTTAGGAAACACAAGACAAAGTTAACCCATCACACTGAGCGGATAGAAGAAGCAAAAGAATCTTCATTTAGCAAGTAAACGAAGAAAATATGAAAACTCTGTAGGCTTTTAGTGGTTTTAAAAAGAAGACTTACTAATATGGTATTTAGGTGGTGGCCCTTGGATCTGGAGGTTCCTGGACTAAAATCTTAGACAATGACAAGTGATACTAGTCCCTATTATATTATTCTTAGGGTATGTTCACACGGCGTATTTTCGGGGTTTAATTCGGCACGTAATTGCGCTTCAATACACCCGAATTACGGCCCGCAAATACGGTAATTCATAGCTCTCATTGAGAGTTATGATTACCTGGCGTCTTCCCCGGTGTTCAATACGTGCAAGGAAAAAGAATTGACATGTCACTTTGTCAACACGTACTTCTAAAACACCCGGCGTATTGCAGCGCGTATGGTATTTGCCACAATACGCCAGGTAAACATACCTTTAGGTAATTTATGCTTGCTGGGGGCATTTTTTTTTTTAACTTTCCCTGCACCCTATACCCCACTAATTAGGGATAGGAATGTATCAAGCAATACTCCATACAGTTACATAGTTAATACAGTTAAAAAAGACACAAGTTCTACCAAGGGTGGGGAAAGAAGTGGATGAAGGGAGGGGTGAAGGACATTTTTAAATTTTCCCTACTAATGAAGACTTGGAATCCATAAGGCAAGAACCAATCTGCCCTAAAAAAAGATTTCACTTCTGATTCCAGAGTTGCCATCAGATTGAATCCAGATGTTTTATATGGTTACATAAGTATTAATAAGGAATGGTACTGATTGAGGAAAGTTCTCACCATATACATGATACAACACTGGCTACTAGAAATACAGTAATCACTCCAGTCATTATCTATAAGCCTGACAAGCTGCACATAATGGGTTGTGGCTTTTCTTTTAACAGGAGATGGTTCTTTTGTTAGAAACAATTAGGTTCTTGGTTGGAATTCAAATCTCCTTTACGGAACATTCATAGCAGGCACAGTACAGCACCAAGCTGCTTGAGTGGGAACCAAGTGTGTGTTCACCTGTGGTTACTTCTACTCCTCATGGCCAAGGTAAACCATGTGGTATCCCTTAGAATTAAAATGTAGCCGTGCTGAAGATGTCAATTAGTGCTGTGTATAAACAATGCAGCCATAATAATATTGTAGTTTCCCCTGCAGTAAAGGGTCCAAAGAACATGTAAGAGACATCATGCTACATGCTGTAGTCATTGGGACCCCGATACAGATTTTGCATTGAGGTCTTTGGGCTCAAAAGAGTTATCTATGGACAATCCCAATTTGTTAGGAGAGTCCCCTGACAAACTCATCTCAAAGTGATGAATCCTTTTAAAGGGGTTGTCTCACTACAAGGATTGCTTTTGATGTTAAAGATCTTTCAAAAACAAGTCACTTTGCAATATGTGTCCATTAACAGTGTCCTACCTATTCCTAGATATCCCCTCTTGTATGGGCTGCATCAGCTCCTCAGCTCACTATAGCTACAGACCTGTTTGATCTATCCTGATAGGCTGCCAGCACTGGTTGCTATAGCTACAGACCTGGCTTCTACTGCAGCCTAGTGAAAGCCAGTAAACACGCCCCTGAATTCAAAATGAAACCAAGAAAACAGGATTGAGGTGAGATGAATCAATGTAGTGACACAATCCCTTTAAGCTAAGCTTCTGCCTGCAGTCCTATGTAAAATTAAAGAAGGTGCATGATATAATGGGGAATTATGCCAAATCGTAAATTCAGGTTTACTCAGATTTTAAGAGCAAGCATTTACCTGTGTAAGCAATGAAATGATAGGAATGTATTCCCTTCAACACTGCATGTACTGTATTTGCCCTAAAGTGAAAAAGTGACACAGAGCTAGCTTTCCCAAAAACCACTGGCATCTGCAGTGCAAAATACAGTGGTCTCCCAAGCTACCAAGGCTTTGAATACAAGATTATCAGACATGGTTACATTTTTGGGCCAATGACCAGTTTTCCATTGAGCAACAATGGCCATCCTAGAACCAATATTTTATGTTAAGGGACCACTGTATCAATAGCTCAGATGTATTGGGGATTCCATACTGTGAGCAAAACAAAACTTAGGGACCACAGAAAGCATGATGAATGGGTAATTCTTTATAAACACATTTTTATTATAAATTCATTAAATGGTTTTGCCACAAAGCAAAGTCCCTTTCTGAGGCCAGCTTATAGCTCAATACGAGCCAGCCTCAGTGAAAGGGGAGATGGTCGCACTTGCGTAGCTCTCCCCTATACATGTCTATGGGAGTTGTGAGTATAGCACACAGGGCTGTGGAGTCGGTGCTCATTTTGCAGGAGTCGGAGTTGGAGTCGGTAAAAAATGGACCGACTCCTAAAATATATAATAAATTGGTACAGCTAGATCAATGCAGTGCCAAGAGCAAGAGGAATTGGGTCTTGCCAATGCTACTGCTACCTTGTCTTCAGCCTCTTTACATGAGGAGTGTAATTGATGACATGGATCAGGCAAAGCGCTGCTCAGGGGAAAAGATTCCGCTCCCATAGCAAACAGATTGACCAAATTTCAGCAACATTTTTCACTTCATATTTACAATTTATTTAAGTTTTTTGTGTTATAAAGTCGTATTCTATAAATATATGTTACATCGAAAAGCAAAAGGATAACAATGTTTTGGACTTGTGACTTTCAGGCTCCATATCTCCCCCTCCACTACAGCTTTCAACATGAGACTACCATCGTTTTATAGACAATCATCTTGGCTATCTCATACATAACTTTTACCTTCAACTATTTAGCATCTACTGAGTTCTACAGATTCTTCTCATGTAACTGCATTGTTAATGTTTTGCTCCTGGTGGTAGGACAAATTACAAGCTCTTCTCACATTCCCTAATAGCACCGGGCAACACGCATTACACAGCTCTAGAATGATGGCCCGAAAAAAAGGTGACGAAGCCTCGACTTCAATCTCGTCATAAGAAGAGCTGGCTCAAGTTTGCCAAAAAGTACAAAAAATGGAAGATTGGAAACGGGTGATTTGGAACAATGAGATGAAAGTCAGTAGACCGGGCTTTGATAGGGGCAAATAGGTTTGGAAGAATCAAGGGAAAAGGGGGCTAATGGATCGAGAAGCTGGAAGAACTGTCAGGTTTGGTGGAAGAAGCCTGAGGATATGGGGATGTTTCACAGCCAAAGATGTTGGAAACTTGACCAGGATCGATGTCTATCTCAACGCTGAGCTATATGCGAGTGTCCTACAAGATGAGTTATTTCATACACTTGAGTACTATGGGTATGAAGAGGACGACATAGTGTTCCAGCAGGACAACGACCTGAAGCAGACATCAAAGTTGGAGAAGGAAGGGGTAAATGACAATGAAGCAGAGTTTCCCAGACCTCAGCGCAATCCAACACTTATTGTATGTTCACACGGCCTATTTTGGAGCGCATTTCGCCACATACTTTGCGGTGTACTGCGCTTAATACGCGGGGATACATAGCTCTCATAGAGAACTATGGATTACGCCTCCTCTCCCCGCTCGTACAATACGATCGTATTGTATGCGGGGGAGGGAGGGGGGGATTTACATGCCAATTACTTGTGGCGATTATGCGCCGCGAATAATGCATGTCTGTGGGGCCGGCAGGCTGCCACCCCCCCACGCCTCAGGAATACGTGCTGATCAGCGCGAGCTCCAGAATCACACGGTGTACTGCAGCGCGTAATGTACGTGCCGCAATACACAGTGTGACCATACCTTAGAGTTGAAGAAAAAGCTGTATTCGTGTATAAGAGTCCTGGGATCAGATTTTGGTGAAGACATGCTTGAATCTGATCCAGAGCCCAGAAGGATTCAGGGAGTGCTGAAAGCCAAATTTTGAGGAACAAAACAGTAACAATGCAGTTACATCTGCAGAACTAAGCAGATGCTAAATACTAAATAATGTGTGTATAAAATAGGTAAGATGATTGTCTATAAAATGATGGGAGCCTCATGTTCAAAGCTGTAGTGGATGGTGAGATATGGAGCCTGAAAGTCAAAAGATAAAAACATTGTTATCCTTTTGCTTTTCAGTGTATGTTTTACCTAAATAGCTTGATTATTGTACCATAAGGTGATAAAAAGCCGGATGTTACCATTTTACTACGGTAAAGTTATCACTTACACATGCGCCGTGTATGAGGGAGTCGGAGTTGGAGTCGGAGCTTTGGCTTACCAACTCCACAGCCCTGATAGCACAGTTGCTGTGCTATATTCAGAACTTCCACAGAAAAGAACAGGGAAAACTGCGGCTATGAGCTGGCCTAAGAAAGAGATTTTGCTTCATGGCAAAACCCCTTTAAAGGGAATGCTGCCCTATCTGAGAACATAATGTGATAAGAAAGCGAGAGAAGCTTAGCCTTGTGATATATAGGATTATATGTTTTGGTGCAGGAGTTATGAGTAATAAGCAGAGAACATATTTACTGGACTCCTTAACCCCTTACCGCCGGAGCCAATTTTGGCCTCTCTGACAGAGCCCCATTTTTTAAATCTGTCATGTGTCACTTTATGCGAGAATAACTTTTTGACACTTTAACCTATCCATGTGATTCAGAGATTGTTTTCTCGTGACACATTGTGCTTTAAGATAGTAAGAAATTTTGGTCCAAAAAATGCTTGTTTATTTGTGAAAAATATCAAATTATCGTGAAACATTTGAAAAATTTACCAATTTCAAACTTCAAAAAATTTCTGCATGTAAGCCAGGGTTATTCCACTCAAAATAGCTTATAACTAGCATCTACCATATGTCTGCTGTAGTTTGGCATCATTTTTTTAAATGTCTTTTTTTTTTTTTTTACGACATTAGGGGGCTTATAAATTTAGTAGTAATTTTCAAATTTTCAAGAAAATTTGCAATATACAATTTTTAGGGACCAGTCCAGTTCTAACGTGACTTTGATTGACCTGTATGTTAGATACCCCAATAAATCTAAGAAACTACACCCCTTAAAGTATTCAAAACCGCATTTAGGAAGTTTATTAACCCATTAGATGTTTCACAGGAATTAAAGCAAAGTGGAAGTGAAATTTCAAAATTTAACTTTTTGCAGATTTTCAATTTTTATACATTATTGACAAGAATACGGTAAATGTGATCAGGTAAATGCAACTTAATATTGATTCCCCAGATTCTGCCGTTTTCAGAGATATCCCATATGTGGCCCTAGTGCATTATTTGGCTCAACCACAAGCCCCAGAATAGGAGGAGCACCTACTGGACTCTGGGGCCTCATTTTCATTACGATTTTATTTAGGGGCCATTTCAAGTTTGCGGACACCCTAAGGTTCCAAAACTCAATAAATACCCTAAAAAAGACCCATACTGGAAACTACACCCCTTACGGAATATATCCAGGTGTGCAGTGAGTATATCGACCCCACAGGCGTTTCACAAATTTTTTTTAGCGTTCGGCTCTGAAAATAAAAAAATATATTTTTTTCCCAATAATCTGCAATTTTAGCTGAAAATGTTTAATTTTTACAAGGAATCTTGGAAAAAAGCCCCAAAATTGTGTTACGCAATTTCTTCCAAGTTCGGCAATACCCTACATGTGGGTGTAAACTGCTGTTTGGGCGCATGGCAGGGGGTACAAGGGAGGGAGCGCTATTTGGCTTTTGGAGCACAGATATTGGTGGGGCCATGTCGCATTTGCAAAGCCCCCAAAGAACCAGAACAGGTGAAACCTTCCAGAAGTTTCCCCATTTTGGATTCAACACCCCTCAGGGATCTCATCCTGCCGCCCGCAGCTGCGATGTCGCGACCACAATGTCGTGACATCGGGGGGTTAATTCCCCGCGGCCGGAGCTCACTCCGGCCGTGGGGGATGCGGCATGATGCCAGCAGTAATATACCGCTGGTTCCATGCCACGATCTTGCGCGCTCCGCTTGTGAGCGCGCAAGATCGGTTGACGTACTCATACGGCAATTTGCGGGAACCCCTACCCGACATTGCCGTATGAGTACGGCAAATGTCGGTAAGGGGTTAAAGGGAACCTGTCACATAGGTTATGCCCTCCTTGCTGAGGGCAGCACAAGCTAGTGTCAGACATGCTGTTTCCAGCGCTGTGCCCCTTATTCTGTAAGATGCAGCAGTTTTAGAGCATTTACCCCTCAAATCTTACTCATGAGCAGGTGTTAGCTCCACCCACCAAAGGCTAGCTCCGCCCACTGACAGTTCTTCACATGTTTCTACCTATTCAAAGTAATAGGTTTGTTAGTTGAGGTGGGCGGGGCTAGCCTTATATGGGCAGGGTTTGAAAAAAACTGACACTCTGAGGGACTCTTTGAATGACTCTTCTGGCTGAAAACTGCAGATTTGAGCATTAAATACACGGAAACTGCAGCATCTTACAGAATAAGGGACACAGCGCCGGAAACAGCATGTCTGTCACTAGCTTGTTCTGTCCTCAGCAAGGGGGGCATAAACTATGTGACAGGTTCTCTTTAAGAGAGTCCTACTTACCCCACCCACATGTATATGGTCAGGGTCAGCAATACGTTCACTTTTGGTTTCATTTAATTTTGTTCTCTGCTTTTTACTCAGAAATACTGCTCCAAATCATATAACCCCACAGAGCTCACATCCTGCCCTCGGATAGGGTAGTATATAGCACCTGACAGGTTTCCTTTAAGGGCATAAATAACAGCTAACACGTTCTGAATCATGCCCGCTTCTTGCGTTTACATCCATCTGAAAGATATTGCTTTTCTTATGGGATTTTTAAGTGCTGAAATTACCTTTTCACTTGTAGCACTGTAAGTGTGTAGAATAAAGTGGCTGAAGGTGAACACCCTCTTTAAGCAATATAATTATTGAATGCATGCTATGTAGTAGACATAAATGGTATTTTGGATATTATACTACTTTATACAATTATTACAGTAACTGCTTCCCAGGGTAGAGAAAGCAAACATTTTGAGAGAATAAGTATTCTGTGCCACAAACAAACCTTTTGTGAAAATAAGGTTTATTTGGTCTTCAAGGATTTAACATAAACCTACAGGAGAGTACTGGTCCCAGGTGCTCAGGATGGGGCTTTTTGTATTTCACACCCTGAGAGTGTTTACTCGGCATCAGTGATTTTTACCTCCTTTATGGGATTATCCGGCCGGTGTAAGAGCAGGAATCGCTGCGTTGAGGTAATCTAGAACAATCGTCCAAGTGATGTCACATTACTGCCGGTAATGTTGTCTCCCCATAGTCCTAATAAAAGGTCATCTGCTTGTACTTTAAGCAAGACTCCTTTGAACACCTATTACACGCACTTAACTGCAGTTCATGACTAGAAGACGCTTGTAATGCTCACTGTGGGGCACTAAGAACGTTTTATGCAGGGTTTAATTTCGGTTAAATAGACCTACACGTGTAAAGTGCCTCTGTGATATCTTGCATTTTATGCAGCTCAAGCTTACACCTGGTATTCATTCAAGTACTTTAAGGAATTGAAAAATAAATGGATAAAAGTTTTAGAAATGCTGTAAGAGGATTCCAATGGGGGAACAAACAGATGCATGATAGATTTACAGAGATCCTGTATTAGGCCCCATTTACACAGTGTTTCAGCAGTCTGTTCAGTATCTGTAAGCAAACCGTAAACAATTTTCCAGACTGGTACCTCAACAGAGCCGTAAGCTTCTATAGGGCAAACAAAGTCCTAATTGGATTACATTTGCCCTATTTAGCAAACTTATACAGTTAGTGCATCGAATACAACAGTGTGGTCTGCTTGACACAGACCACAAACATGGGACTGTCAAATGAATGGGGCCTTATATAGCTCTAACTCTAAGATAAACCCCGACTGCTCCAGCAGAGTAAAGCTAAACATAGCCTTGCTGAAATTTGCCTCTCTGGATCATCAATAACTTTTTGGTTCTTGTTTGAAGCAGAATCCAAAAAGATGCCCTCTGCTCAAGAAATGGGTGAGGGTTGATTTTGGCAGAGAATTTCTCTCTCTGTGTTTTTATTCATGCTTAGATTTCTTTGTTTGTGTAAATAAAAATAAATGGTATACAAAAGTGAGTACACTCCTAAATGAAATGGACAAACTGTGCCCAATTCGCCATTTTCCCTCCCCGGTATTTTGGGTTTGTTAGTGTTACAAGATCTCAGGTGTGAATGGGGAGCAGGTGTGTTAAATTTGGTGTTCTTGCTCTCACACTCTCTCATACGGGTCACTGGAAGTTCAACATGGCACCTGATGGCAAAGAACTCTCTGGAGAGCTGAAAAAAAGAATTGTTGCTCTACATGAAGATGGCCTAAGATATACGAAGATTGCCGATACCCTGAAACTGAGCTTCAGCACCGTGGCCAAGATAATACAGCAGTTTAACAAGACAGTTTCAACTCAGAATAAGCTTAGCCAAGAAGTTGAGTGCACATGCTCTGGTCATATCCAGAGACTGTCTTTCCAAAATAGAAATATGAGTGCTGCTAGCATTGCTGCAGGCGTTAAAGGGCAAGAGGGTCAGCCTGTCAGTGCTCATACCATATGCCACATACTGCATCAAATTGGTCTGCATGGCTGTCGTCCCAGAATGAAGCCTCTTCAAAGGATGATGCACACGTAAACCCGTAAACAGTTTGCTGAAGACAAGCAGAGTTAGAACATGGATTGCTGGAACCATGCCCAGTGGTCTGATTAGCAAAGATAAACTTATTTGGTTCAGATGGTGTCAAGCGTATGTGGCGTCATGGTTTGAGGCTGCATGAGTGCTGCCGGCTGTAGGGAGCTAAAGTTCATTGAGGGAACCATGAATGCCAACATGTATTGTGATTGAAGCAGAATGTGAACCCCTCTCCAACATGGTATCGACCCCAAACACACCTCCAATATGACCACTGCCTTTTTTAAGAAAATGAGGGTAAAGGTGCTGGGCTGGCCAAGCATGTCTCAGGACCTAAACCCTATTGAGCATCTGTGGGGCATCCTCAAATGGAAGGTGGAGGAGCGCAAGGTCTCTAACATCCACCAGCTCTGTGATGTCGTCATGGAGGAGTGGAGGAGGATTCTAGTGGCTGCAACCTGTTAAGTTCCAGTGAACTCCATGCCCTTGACAGTTAAGGCGGTGCTGGGAAATAATGGTGGCCACACAAAATATATTGACACTTTGGGCACAATTTTCCATTCTCACTTATGGGTGTACTCACTTTTGTTGCCAGTGGCTTAGACATTGATGGCTGTGTGCTGAGTTATTTTGAGGGCACACCAAATTTACACTGTTATACAAGCTGTACTCTGACTAATTTACATTGCATTAAAGTATCATATCTTCAATGTTGTCAAATGAATAGGGGCTCACTATGTTTTGAGTCCATCTCCTGGGTTCCTGTAATCCAAGTGGCACAGAAAATTTGGCTACTAGGAGCATGAACCTGTTGCTGCAATATGCTGCCCTTACACTGTGTCGTGCATTAAGATTTTAGATCTGCCTTAGAGAGAAAAAAATGCATTTATGTTAAATTGGGTTCAGATCTGCATATTGGCTTCCGTCTAGAACGAAAGCCTCAATAAAATGCAGGATCCACTGCCTTATACTGGGGTTCATTGTTTTATGTTGTTGTTTTGATGCTGCGCTATTCTTGTCTCCAGAAGCTAAACCACGAACAACAGTGTGAACATAGCCTAAATACTATTAAATAGCAAAAATTGTGCCCAGAGGGGCCTCACTTTAAGGGTTTAGTAATGGACACCTAAAAAAAAAAAAATAAACAAAAAGACACAAGTGTTGTCTTCTCCTTTGATTGTTCTCTTTGTACTGTTGGATGGTACTTGCTCTTTCAATTACTCTAGATTCAGGTGCTGTGGAGGGGTTGCTATATTTCTTTGCTCTGGTATTTGCATCCATGCATCAGCTATTAAAAGGAAGAGCACCTCTTTACACTAAATTCACTCTAAAGTTATGATCAACTAGCCACCTCAGTTGTAGTCTATTCTGTTCACTTTAGGTCTTGATGAAGCATTTTTTTTTTAACGCAAATATGAACCACCAACATCAAATCGGCCCCTGGTATTCTATATCCAGAGCCAGTTACCAGATGCTATTTTGACACTTGGGGACACATGTATGAAAATTGTTTAGGTCTAAAACTCACTTTGTTGCCCATAGCAGCCAAACAGAGCGCCCCCTTCATTTCATATAGTGCTCTGGAAAAATGAGAGGGGCGCTCAGATTGGTTGCTATGGGCAACAAAGAGCGTTTTAGACCTAGATAGTTTTCATACATGTGGCCCATGATGACCTAATTGAGTTCATAAGAAAATACAACACAACAAACAAAAGCGCTCCTCATGAAAAGTAGGGAAGGATGCTGTATTTCAACAGAGGTCCAACTCATTCACAAACTGACACAAATAGCCAGCAGGACCACAACTGCTCCACAACCTGCCTCTTTAGTTAGTGAGTACTGCCCTTGTACAGTAAGGTACAGAGCAAGACAATTACTTGCAATGCTATATTGTAAAGGGTTTTAAGTCACTATGATTCATTTTCATTGTTCTGGAAAAAGAATATTTTGATTTCTGTGGTTTTCCTGCCTGTGGCAAAACAAGATGTTATTGCTTTAAAATTGTGCTTAAAATTTTTATCCAGGAAAAATGATTTTATTCCTATGGGGTAAAAGGAATTATTCAGCTTTGGTCATAAAATAATACTCAGTGAAATATGCATGTTATGGGGTCTCATTACAGCAGACCAAATGGATAAATTACAGCTCAGAATCTGGGAAAATTGCAACTTTCTGCCGATTTCACCAGCTGTGCTGAGGAAGAAGATTCAGAACTGGTCACCTTGACCTTTAGATTCTACACCATGGCTGAAGTCCAACGTTTTGAACCAAGGCATGGCAAGCAGTAAAAATCAGAATACTTCTACCATGAGTATAGGTGCTCGATTGCCCTTTCATTATTGCATGGCGGCAAGGGAAAACCACCATTTTGCATCCTGTTTTAGTAGCAATGATTGAAACTGCACCATATCCGACTACGCATTTCAAACTGAAGAAAATGGATCGGGGTGCAATCCCCCCAACGACCTGAAAGGGACTTTTATGGAAGAAAAAAAAAGCCACGTTTTTCAAATTCCTTATGCTTACTAAGACATAACATACCCCTTTGCAGCTGCTGGGGGGCCCCCAAACCGGAAAAATTTTGTTCTTTTTATTTGGGCAAACGTTTGGCGAGATTGCTTTGGGAAAACAATGTAGGTTCTCAAATATGTGCATTTCAGGAAAGAAAGCAGCAGCACATCTTCAGAAGAAAAGCTTCAACTTTATTCACCAATGTACATGCAAGCTACAGTTCAGTTCCTCCGTGGAGCAATTTTCAAGCCAAGCCTAAAAATGGCATAGAGATACTGAACGTAGCTTGTATGGACATGGGTGAACAGAGATTGCACTTTTGTTCGTAAGATGTGGAATAGCTTTCTCCACTTAAAGGGAATCTGTAGACACTAGAGTTCACAGCTGGGAGGGATGTAGCTGAAGAGATTCAGACGGGAGATGTCTGAACTCCCTTATGCACAGTGAATGCTTTATGCTGTTCCTGTGTGTCGTGCAATCACAAGTCAGAGCTGCTTCTAAAGAGGGCAGTGTTTCTGTACACACAAGTACAGTAATAACTGTCTACAGAAGCTTACACTGAACATAACTGCAACTGAAAATAAAAAGTTTATAGTAAATACTCACTTTACTGAAAAAAAAAATTGCGACACTTTCCTTTTAATTGCACGTTTGGGAATCCTAAGTTGAAGTAACCAGTTGGATTTTAGGGTAGTTCTGTACTTTTTTCGGGGTTCTCTATGGGGGGGAAATTTGGTCTAAAAAACCTTTAAATATTGCTACTTACTGTGTTATGTCTGAGGGCCAGAGGGGATTAAGCATGACACAGTAATTTAAAAACCACCTGAGGGAGAACCCTGTTAGATTAAATTTAGTAGATGAGTTTGGAAAAAAAGACCCAAGGTCCTTTAAAAGTCCAACCTTTCCCAAAGGTTTATCCTGAGGAAGGCAAAAACCCCTATGAGGCCGATGCAATTCCCCCAATTCAAAAAAAAAAAAACCCTTTCTAATAGGGAAAAAGGGAATAATCCCTGGATCCAAAATCTATGTGCTAACCCGTAATATTATATTATTCAAGAAAAGCATCTAAACCCCTCTTAAACATGTCAAATCAGGGACCCCAACTCCAGTCCTCCAGGCCCACCGACAGGTCATGTATTCTGGCTTTCCTTAGCATTGCACATCTGATTTAATTATTGTCAGTGCATTCTGTGGGATATCCCGAAAATAACCTGTTGGAGGGCCTTGAGGACGGGAGTTGGGGAACACTGTGTTAAATAATTCCACCAACTCCTTAGGCCTTGGACAAGGCGTATTAAATTGTATCAGACATACAGGTTATGTTCCTTTAATTTTACAAAAATTTGATTACTATAGCTATAACAAAGCTGACATCAAAGAAGGGGAAAAGTGGTATGACGGGACTGAAGCGGTGCCATTTCCCATCTACGGTATTGATCAGAGTTTTCTACAGATAAAACAAGGTAGAGAAACAGTTTTTGGAATTTATTGTCTCAAGTTATCAATAGAAATGTATACAAAAAATGATTACATTCCAAAATATAAATGATATGAATAATTTTTAAGGTATTAGCGAACATTTCCTTTAACCATTTGTGGTTTTTGAATGTTCAAAACATCATTGTAAGGAAAAGCAAGCCTCATTTGGAAATTTCTCTCTTTCGCTTGCCTGCATTATCCATGGAACTTGGCTACCCATGAAGGCCTGAGGCTCCGGTAATGGAGCCAGGATCCATTAGGATCTTGGCTCACTATGTCTTGGGTATAGCTAATGCACACATGCGACTAGCATCCAAGTTACAAAGGTAATGAACTTAGGGATAAACATAAGCTTCAACATTTTCTTTACTTTCACAATATTAAGAGAATTTAGCAAGGCCAGTGATAGTCTGTACAGTCAAGGGATGGTCCTGCAGCTCAGACCATGAGAGAAGGACAAGGGCAGTGTTGAACTTAAGTTTCTAGGATCCACCGAAGGAAATTATTTAAAATTTTTTCTATCCGTACAAGACACTTTCCTTCCACTTTTAAGTACATTTATAAGTTTTTAAAAAATAATTATTGACGTGTAGGTTTTTAAAAATCACACCAAATGAAGTTTCTATTTTAAACCCTTTGTAGCCCTAATATATTAGGAGTAGATTATTGTGTTGGAGCTTGGACCCAGTGAAGGATCCTCTGATGGGCCAGTCAAATGTTGAGCAAAGGTCATCCAGATGACCACAGATGGCGATGGAACCATGAAAGTCAACTCCAAACATACAGGCCATTGGTGGTGAGCTTTGAAGTGGTCCATTTACTTTCTTACCACAAGAGGTGTTTGGCCACCATGCTGCTATGACACACTCCCCTTTGCTGCATTTTAGCAATTGGTTGCACTTGCGTGTAGAACATTCATTAAAACGTTACGGTTCTGCCTGCCTCCATCCCCACAATTGTCGTCTTTCCTTTAAGGAGACTTGCACTGCAGATGTTGGGGTACAACAAAAAATTTCCCCCCTTCGAAGACCTGGGGCCCGGATTAGAGGAAGATGTGTAGCTGAGAACAACCGCACCGATTCCCCTATAACTGGGCATAATATTTTATGAGTGCTCTGTCTGATTACTAAGGAAGCAGTTAGGGAGTCTGACACTGTCCCCCCTCTCCTCCAATACAGATTATAAAATACATAGACTTTGTAAAATTTTCATAAATTTTGTGGTAAATTGGCTAAAGCGCCCTTTTTCTGGGGGTTTTGGGTTTTATTGATACATAATTGGACTGGAATGTGAAGAAAACCATTTGGGCGGCAGGAACCACCCCATTTATAACGCTGCAGTTTAAAAAAACTTACCACTCCAGGACGTTGTAGTGGATGAGATTTTTTTTTTTTTTAAATGTATTCTGCAGCTGACAAAGTTCCCGCTTTTCCTTAATGAGAACCTCCGCCACATAAAAATTTCGGAGTCTATTTATTGCAGCGCTAACTTAATGTTGCTGTAATTTACTGTAGTAAATTGTGTCTACCTGTCGTATTAGTAAATTTGCATTTGAAGCGGACAAAGGAAATTCATTTTTGGAAAAATTTTAAAGAAAAAAAGGGGGTGTGCCTGTCCTTTAAAATGCCTCAACACCTCATGGGACAAGAAGCAGGTGTCACAGAGGGTTAAACTTACGCTATATATAGTCTCTGCTCAGCCACTACAAATAAAGTCATTCTTACTAGATAACAACTGTCAAAGCGATATGGTTACATGGACCCGAAATGATCATAATAATGGAAAGTTACCGACAATATTTGTACAATTCAATTATCGCAGTCAGGTCAAAGTCCCTTCTGAACATCTGCTAGAAAATACACGGAAAAATCAATGTGTACTATATTACTGGACAAAATATACAGTGGAGTATAGTAGTGTCACTGTGCAGAGGCAATGCCAAAAAGGGCCTCACAATCTTTGGGGTTCCTTTGGTCAGACCTCTGTCAAACAGCAAGTGACAGCATATCCTAGCGATAGATTGTTACGGCTGGACTAGCCCTTTAAAGGCATAGACAGAGATTGGAGAATATAGCCAGAGTGGTGAAATAGGGGGCCCTCTTCAATGCAGCGTCTGATTTACCAACCCAACAACTTTGGCCCACTAAATTGGCACAAAACCTAGAAAAAAAACAAAAAGAAATGAATCAGTCCCCACCAACAAAAAAAATTGTTTTTAAAAGGGCTCTGACTATCCGGTAACATGACAATGATCTGTGCATTATGATCCCAAATCATCCTCCAGAAGCCCTTTTTTTGGTATGGGGCATTGGGTGTTTGGGTGAGATGAACTCGTTGTTCCCGTAGGAAACCCGAAATTGGGAATGGCAATCTTTAAAAAAATGATTTTATTAGTACCCCCAAATTTAAAAACAATTGCACTGTTTATAGGGGGGGATCACACATGCAGCTTTTTGATGAATTTGTTTGAGTAAAACACAGTAGTGGATACAAAAAAAATATTGTAAAGGAAAGACACATTCTTCTCTCCTTTGATCGGGGTTTTGGGGTTTGGGGGTTTTTCCAAAAAGTTGCATCAAAAAACAGCATGCATAATTCCAGCCTGGCTGCAGTGCTCCTGTTGTTTACACCCTTTGGTGCTGTGGTTCTTATTGACTGTCAAAAACGGGAAGAATGGGAATCTTGGCCCCCGGGCCCCCTAATGGCACAGAAACAAAACTAGTATTAAAAGAGAATTTTTCAGTTTTCATTTAAAAGGGGTTTTTATGTTTTGGTGGACTTTAATTTTTGAAAAATGTGTCTACTTTACAAAAAAATCTTCAGTTAGGGTGGGTTCACACTATTTTAAAGGGAAATTCGTCTAAAGGTCCCCGTTGGGGTCCCGGGTTTCCACCGGGGAAACACTGCGACAAGCGGCCCTTTTAAGAGAGAAATTTAAACCCAAAGCCCGTAGCCATGGTTTTGGGTTTTTTTTTGCCTATTCCCGGCACCAACATTTTTATTGCGGGACTCCACAGTGTCTGCTCTATTATTCCCTATGGGGGCACCGTGGCTGTGTTGTGGTATCTGCTGGGGTACCTTTTTTTTTCTGGAAACCAAAATTTTTTAACCATTAACATAGTGTGAACCTACACTTAATGGGGAGAGGGAACAATTGAGCCCTTGTCAGTTGTGAAGTCTTTCTGGGGAAGTATGCCTGTTTTATTCCCAGGGGTCAGTCATTTTTTTAACATACAAAAATCCCAATATCTGATTTACGCCTGTATTGGCAGGGGAAAGGGGAAATTTGAATGTTTTGGGGCCCAATTTCCCCAAAAAAGTTTAGATCTGATTGGTTGGGGGTACTGTAGGGGGAGCCCAAAAACAGAAACCCAATCGGGACACATAAAACCCCCAAAGACAAAAATTTTCCTTTTGCGTCTCAACATTATACCAGTAAGAAAAACACACATCCCTTACCATGATATAAGAAGCATTAATGTAATCTGTTCCTTTCATTCCAGGCAATGGTGCAAGACCCACTCTTGCACGTTCAGCTGAAAAAGATGAAATCAATTACCATAAGAAGGATAAAATTGTTAACGAATACATCACACCCAATGTAAAACCAATTTTTACAGGTAAAGTTTTGTACAAAATGTAGCAAATATTAATTCTCTTCCCAAAATCCATGGGGGGGGGCCCCCTATGGTAAAGTCTTGGGGCGGACATATAACCTGCACAAGAACCTGAGCAGAAAGGGGCTCCAATCTGGCTACAGGAAGTATTAAAAGAATATTACTTCCAAACCACTAAACCCCAAAAGAACTCAAAACTAGACTTTCCCCTTCTTCACCTAATCGAACAAATCTATATAATGATAACTTGATCGCTTTTACAAAAATTTCTCCCCATTGTGGGATAGTATCATTAACACTTTCCCTACCCTAGACCACCTGGAATCTGAAGGTGCCCATACACCTTCAGGAGCTGTCAGCTAAATAATCATTCAGCCATTAGCTATTTCCCCCTTACTTCCTTAAAACTAACCATGTATTTACAAAATTGGGGGGAGTAGAGAAAGCCCCCTGAAAATGTCTTCCTGGCTTATTTTCCCAGGGGAAAAAAATGAGTGCACATTAAAATTTAGCATGCCCAAACCTTCTCTCCCCCTGGTATCCTCTGCTGGGATATCTGCATCACCACTCCCTCCCCCAATATGAGAAACCCCAAAAGGAAACCCGCTTTATGTTATTGGGGGAAACCCGTAATCCTCACCGCCCTAGACACCAGGGATGTTAACCTCCTCGCTACCTTAGTTTTCCACTAGTTAAAAAAACCAAAAAAATGTTTAAAAATTGTTTTTGGGTCAAAGAAAAAGTGGTTCCTTTTTGAAAAACCCTTTATAAAAACCCTAGTTGTCTCAAATTTTGGGGAATGCAAAAATTTGGATAAGCACACAAGGGGGTTCACATGCTGTTCTTGCACAGGGACCCACAACTGCCTGTGTTCCCCCGTGGGTCTTACTCTATGTATTTTACTGGAAAGACCACTATATAAGTAACCTGATATTATATTCAATAACCAACAGAATCCCCGTCACTCTTCACATGCTGCATGTATCAAATCCTGACAATAAATGGTGGCGCTCAATAACAGATGAACAGGTAATGCACAAAACAAAGACTAATTGCGGCATTTACCACTCAGGAAAGCGTCCTTTTGAATTTTAAAAAAATAATAGCAAAAAAACATTGTATAACACAAAAGCGGGGTTTTGTTTTGTGCTATTATTGCATTGTGGCAACTTAACCAAACCATCTCCCAAAATCCTTAAAGGGAATCTGTCCCCAATTTTTTTTTTTTTTAAAACCAAGACCCTGATCCCTATTCTTTTCCTCAGTTTTTTTTTTTCCCTGATTGTAGATTCCCAACCCCAGTTGTTATATTTTATTGTGGGGAAAGACATTCTTGTTTCCCACTGCTTTAACAGCTAGAGAATACTTTACAGCAAGCTTCACCCCCATGGATTTTTAAACAGTTTCTGCCCCATGACTCTATAGGAGAGTTTTAAACTGTAAAGGGGGAGGGGAGAGGGGGAGCTGTGACTCTCCTCTTGTGACTGGGGGATTCTTTTTTTATCTGTACCAATGGTGCCCCTTTCAGTTTTGACCCTGCTTTTACTGAAATACAGATGTGAAAAGCTCTCTAAACGAACAGGAAGTGCAGACTATTGGGCTTAGAGCCAAAGTGAAAAACGCAGGATTTAAAAATTTAAATTAAAAAAAATTGAAAGTATAGGAAAAAAAAAAAAAAAACAACCAAAAATTCCAAAAAAATGTTTTAACATAAAAATGTGAGTTAAACAAGAAGTCATTTTTTGATGACACATTCCCTTTAAGCGTCAAGCAGTGCCTATCATACTGATGACTTTAACACGCAGAAAAAATGAGTTCAGGGATCAGCGAGTGCGGCAATCTTCCAATCTCCGTACTAGTTTTCTGTATATATTCTTTAAGTCATCACTTAAACTGAGAGCTTGCTTTTCCAACTTCTAATTTCCCCTAAGCCAGGACATTCGCTTATCTCATTGTTTTTTCAGAAATACTGTCTGGCTTTTGTAATAACATGGTATACATAACTCAATATACTGTACCCAAAAGCAAAGAGATATTTGATTTCACAGAACTGGAGCAGCACAAGTGTTATTTTTACAGTGTTATTTAATCTATCCAGTGATATGTGATACATTGTAAGTCCTTTATACAGGAACTTCATAAAAGTATCCCCCCCACCAACTATTTATTAAAGGGGTTTCTAGGATTAAACAAAAGGGTCTGCTTTTGTTCTAAAGACTGTGCCATTCATGTCTATGGGATGTGTCTGCTATTTCAGCAGAGCCACAATTACTTGAGGGTATTGCTGCCAGACACAGTCCATGGACAACTGTGGTGCTGTTTCGAGAAGAACATCCAGATATTTTGATCCTTGCAAGAAAATTAGTTAAGGCTTTAACTTTTGCTGCCACAAGATACGTAACCTCTTTCAATTTTATTGAATCACGGAGGTGGTGAAAAATTGCAGAGAACAGGCTTTCATTTATTTCAAAGACTACCACAGGATAGGTGTTATTGCTGGGGGTCCCACCAATCACTGGAACAGGGGCCCCGAATCCCTCATACTTCCCCACTGCACTCACGCAATGATGACGTTTGAATAGAGTGGTGTTTGAACCAAAGTAGATGGGACTGACAAAGATATTAGAGTACAAGGGTCAGTATTTTTTTCGCATTGAATGTTAAAACCCCTGCTCAGATAAAAAACTTCCCCGGGCGTGTAAGTGCAGTGAGGTAGGAAGAGGGACTTGGGGGCCTCAGTTTTAGTGACCAGACCTTTATCACTTGTGGGTAGGTGCTAAATGCCTATAGTGGGAGAACCCCCTTTAAGGTAGCAGTGGAATTTTTAAAGGGATTATCTAGTTCAGGATTCTTATTTACTAAACATGGTGGAGAGAGGCTACAAAGCATGTCTATTGCTTTGGAGGACCCAGCATATCTGTGCATTAAATAGACATCCCATTGATTTGAGTAGGGATAGTGTACTACCTCATATGTTGGCACTGCCAAGGAAATGTAATCTTGCTATTTGGTTCCTGCCACACATTACAGCCGCCTGGGACATCTTGCAATCAGTTTATGGTTAAGGGACCCTTCTATAAAAACATAGTGTCCTTAAAGGTGTTTTGCCACAAAGTAAAATTGATGTGGGAAGCTTCCAAATTAAATAGTAAGCATTTTCATCATTGATCATTGTTAAAAATTCTGGACCGTTTTTGTTTTAGCTGCTTCTTAAGTGATTCATTGTTTACAGCTCATCTCCAGGAGATATGACCAGGGCTGAGAGCTCTTTAGTCCTGGTCGCACATGCTCAGACATCACCTCTAATCTCATGCAGCTTTTGAGTGTTGAACCCCAGCTGCTGTCAGTCTACTCCCATCCTCTGTACTCCTTAGTAATTAGTCAAACAGTGCAGATACATAAAAAAAGAAACCTCAAAGAAGTATGTGCATTGATAAAGAGAAAAATAAATCCACAGGTTTGGTTTCTGCAGGGATTTGAACTTAGAACCCTTGTGCTGTGAGGCAAAAGTTCTACCTCTGAGCTACATTGTAGCTACTCACAGCTCCATACATAAACAGACCTTTCTTTGACTAAAGAGAGGAAAGGCATGGTGATGTCATCCTGCAGGGTCACATGATATGCAATTCAAACAAATCACACACGCCCTCTTCGGAGCACACAGACCTGAAGAGCTGGATACAGGAGGTATGAAATGAGATCGTGGCAAAACCCCTTTAAAGAACCTTTTACTAAAGTTATCCTGGAGTTCACGGTAAAAGTTTTATTAGCACCAGTCCTGCTGAAAGCTAGAGAGGTACATACATGGAAAGGTGACTGGGAATGTGATAAAACACAGCAGCAATATAGAAAAGAAAGCTATGAGCACGCTGTGTATTTCTTACAGTGAACCAAACCAACTTGTTACATATTGTATTAAACAAAATGACAAAAAATGCTTAACCGATCACCAATATATCCGTACATGGCACAACTGATGAGTTTCTGTTCTTCTCTTTGTTACAGTCCTTCTGGGCGCTGAAGCACTCAATGTATTTTGCATTACACTGTGTGACAAGCTGAAATAGAAAAGATTTAGAGATTACAGATAAAAAGTGAACTTTGACTAAAACGGAGAATTTTTGTTACTCAAAATATAATATAAAAAAAGTCTCAAGGTCTCCAAACACGCAAGGTAGATTTTGACTGAACTTGTGTTTGGCTGACAAATACACCTCCTGATCTCCTATGGGTGATTACAGTTTATAATGATTCCACTACAGAGGCCAAAATGAACACTCTCCAGATGTCTACAGTGAAGATGTGGATGACACCACATCTGGTTCAAGAAACTGTGGTGTTCCAAAACTAAATTCTACTAAATATTGTATGCAGAAAAGATCATTGAAAGGGGTTGTCTCACTACATTGATTCATCTTACCTCGTCCCCTTTTTTTTTGGGTTTTTTTCTACAGGCGTGTTTACTGGCCCCCTAGGCTGATAGAAAACCCAAATCTGTAGCTATAGCAACCAGTCTGGCAGCCTACAGGGGTAGACAAAATTTTACTATTTTGCGAATTTAGGAAACTGAGCAGCCTATATAAAAGGGGGTATCTCTGAATAGGTAGGAACTGCAATGGATATTTTGCAAATGACTTTTTTTGCAAGATCTTTAAACATAAAAAGCAATCCTTGTAGTGAGACAACCCCTATAAGGTGCCAATGAGTAAACTAACCCAAACACACAGGTGCTGCAAATTCAGCTTAGAAGAACAGTGGTGGTCCTGGTGTAACATTCGGTAAACCAACAGTTAAACATGGAAACAATAAGCCAGTCTGAATAAAGCTTTCGTTATTGGAGCTCAGGTATATAAACGGTGAAATTCTGAGGCAAAAAGAAAATAGTATGGCATGCCCTAAAATTCTAGGTCTGGACTCCAAAGTAATTAAGGAAACAAGTCCATCACAGTTTTAGGGTATGTTTACGAACTGTGTTTTTTCCACGTAGAAAAATCTGCATCGGCGTTCCAAAAAACTGTCAACATGCACAATCTTCCGCCGGGTTTTTGTGCATTTGAATGGTTGCGGGGGATGGCGAATCCGCAAACAGAACCGTCCCCCAAAACCATCTAAATAAACAACAAAATACAGTCCGGATTCTTAAAACAGAATCCGACTGGTATTTTGTCACTGCTGTGTGGATGGACCCCAAGTGCAAAGAAGACTCCAGGAACAAGCAAGGCTGATATTTCAGAAAGTCATCCCAAGCAAAATAAAAGCAGTTTTTAGTAGGGGTGGGGCAGGGAATGTTTTTTTAGGACAGAAACATCTGTTACAATCGAAACCAATTGCATCTCAAATACCATGAAAGCGTTTAGAATAAAAATATAAGACGATGAGCGGTGAAATTTCATCTGTAGAGAAACAAGTGTTTTCTCATTGAGCAGCTCAATTTAATATTTGATGAGTACAGCAAATCTGTGTGTTGAGTGCCAACAGACGGTCTAAACGCATCTACTCAGAAGAAGCAGGGAGAAAATGGAATCCTGGGGTTAATGTTATCAGAGGGCCGCATCGTGCCTTTAACCTGGCGAATATCAATCATTCTATCTCGCAACGAGTAAGAGCTTTTCTCTGCGGTTTTTTTTTTCAACGCTCCTGTGATATTATCATTACCCTGAATTGCTTTTCGAGTCTTGTCTTGCCTCCTGCTGTAGGTGTCAGGATGGTGTTCACATAACTGTGCAGCTGGTTAGAACACACTTCCGTCTCTTTTCCCAAAATAGCCTCTAAAAGGGCATCATGAATAAAGACATATTGTTCCTGGGAGGAGGAAAAAACAGAAGAATCAATTTTTCTCCAAAGAAATCAACAAGTTGGATTATGAATTAATAATCGGTGAGAAGAAAAGATGAAAGTCCTATATCTACACTTGTACCAACATACTTGCCTTACAAGTGAGTTTTCTACATTACGACTGTCTAATCAAACAGAATAGAAGGTCTAATAAATGTTGCTTTAAAGGAAGACTAAGGGCTCACGGCAAGGGTTTACAGATGGTTTTCGGATTTGAAAACAGTCTATAAAGCAACTGTTCACCTTTTATATTGATTTTAATAGAAAATTCGTGCAGCAGTCCACACTACATGAATTTTCTGCTGGACGTTTTTTTACACCGCTGACGCTCCTAAAAACTCTGAACATGTTCATACTTCTGCCCGGTTTTCATGCAGAACATGAACATGTGGGTGCCAAGGGGGAGGGCATGAATCCACAAACCGTGGTCAAAAGTCGTCCCCCTATGTGCCAAAAAAAGACAAAATACCGGTCGGTCTTTGCCGTGGGAACGCACCCTTAGTGTAGGAGATTGAAGGTAATCCCTGGGTACATTTAAAGAAAGGAGAATAAAAGGGGGCTCCCGCCATTTCCTCAGGGGCTTCTTCAAGAGAGATGCATATATAGTGTGAATGACGGCAGGATCACACTCTATAAAGAAGTTCATTAGATATAATTGTTATACAGGGCACCCTGCCATGCATTGTTTTGCAAAGATACTACAGGGCAACAAAACATTAACAAGCTGGCATTCTCACCACAAGTTGTTAACTGGTGGATGAGGCTGCCAGACCTACTGTATGAGCCAGAGTGGAGAGCAGTCAAGTAGCAGAAGCTCCCACTTTGACTATTCAGGCAATTCATTTGAACAGCCTCCATGTACTGCTACATTTTTCCTGCACTGGCTGAATTTTTCCCGGAAATAACAGTTGATTTCTAGGGCTTACAGAAGTTGGCTCATGGCGGTCACCTAAGATCCACTCCAGCTTAATTTCAAGAAGGTTTTTTTTTTAATTGTGATGCGGTTCAAAACAGCAAAGTGCTTACAAGTCCAACCCTGTTTTTTGATTATAGGAAAAATACAAATCCTATATACCTACATCTTAAAAAATCCACTATTTGATCAAAAGTTTAGGAAACTATTAAAACACACATTAAACTATGTAACTCTTTCCCTGCTGGTACCAAACGGACATCCGCTACCGGGAACCTGCCGGCAATCTAATTGAAACTCAAGCACCTAATTTTGGTATTAAAGGGGTTTTGCCACGAAGTAAAATTGACGTGGGAAGTTTGTAAATTAAATAATAAACATTTTCACCATTCATCATTATTAAAAATTCTGCACCATTTTTGTCTTAGCTGCTCCTTCAGTGATCCATTGTTTACAGCTCGTCTCCAGGGGACACGACCAGGGTTGAGAGCTACTCAGTCCAGGTTGCACATGCTCAGACATCACCTCTCCTCTCAGGCAGCTACTGAGTGTTCAAACCCCATGTGCTGTCATTCTACTCCTGTCCTCTGTACTCCTTAGTAATTAATCAAACAGCGCAAATAAAAAAAAAAAAGAAACCTCAATCAGGTATGTACATTGATAAAGAGAAATAAAATCCAGGTTTGGTTCCTGCAGGGATTTGAACCGAGGACCCTTGTGCCTGGAGGCAAAAGTTTTACCTCTGAGCTATTCACTGCTCTATACACAAACAGACCTTTCTTTGACTAAAGAGAGGAAAGGTCTGGTGATGTCATCCTGCTGGGTCACATGATCTGCAATTCAAATAAATCACACACGCCCCCTTCTGAGCACACACAGCTGAAGAACTGGATGCAGAAGGTATGAAATGAGATCGTGGCAAAACCCCTTTAAGCAGAAGTATCCAGAAAGCTTCACAGTGGAACACTTTGCATTGCCAAAGCCAAAAGAAAAAAAAGGACAGCAGTATAAGATCATGTTTTCCACAAAATGTTTAGCTACTCCTAATATGAGCGCCTGTGTTTTGTAATCCCTGCCACATGTTCTACAGTGTTTTCTACACTGGATTTTATGTCAGTAAAGAAAATCTTTTTAAAAAACTTAAATTCTGTTACAGAACTAATAGATATTAAAACAGGGAGTTGAGTGTGTAGCGATATATATATATATATATATATATAGTATTAGGTATCATTATGTCTTGAGTGTTTTTGATTTGAACAGTGAATATAATAATAAAATACATGGTTTTTATCTGTGTGGAGGAGGTGAAATATCTGCACTTATGCAGATAAAACCAAATATTTTTGCGAGCTCAAAATCATAAAAGATTTTAAATCAAACAATTCATCAATTGTGACTCACATTTGTCATATATATGATCAGCTATAGCCAGTGTAGTTAAGCATATGGAGGTTGTACCACGTGGCAATTAAAAAACAGAATTGCAGAATATGCGGCAGTAATGACCAAAAAAAACAGCCGTCCATATCCGGAGTAGCCAAACATTACGTGGAAAAACCATGAGGTGCCTTGCAGGTCTTTCGCTTCTTTGGCTTTGAATGGATGCAGCAGCCACAGGGAGGAGGGGATGGCAATGCACCATGTTCCATCTTTAAGCTTTCTGGATACTTCTGCTTTAAGTGGTTTTCCAAGAATTTTAAAAACCTCCGTACCAACTCTTACTGTGTTGAAGTAGAAAATTAACCAATACTTCCCTTTCCTATCACCACTGTTTCAGCACTGCAGGGCTCCAATTCTCCCCTCCTGGGTCCATCACTGACGTCATGTTAATGTATCACTGACCTATGTGGTCACATGCTGTACATGCAGGCCTGTGACTGCTGAGACCAGAAACTGGTTGCAACATCATGTGATCCATGAACGTGATACCCTCTGTGTAGAACCTTAGGGGACCACCGGAATGAAGGCGATGGGAGAGGTACGTATCTCTTAAGTTTCTATTTTAGCCCAGTGGAGGTTGTAGGGTGGTTTTTAAAAGTCTTGGAAAACCTCTTTAATATCAAGTATCCTTTTTACTTATAAGCCATTAAAATAAAAACTTATAAAGAAAATAAAAATGATCTTTTACATACTCTTGGAGTTTCATTAGGATTTATACAAAACTAGATTTAGGTTTCCGAGACTCCAACTAAAATTCATCAAAAGTAGAACAATTACGGCACACTCTTAAGAACTGGCTCTTTGGTATACCCTGTTTAAGTGGTATACCCCCTCAAACAGGGTATACCAAAGCAGGGTATATCAAATGGCCAGTTCTTAAGAGTGCGTCGTAATTGTTCTACTTTTGATGAATTTTAGTTGGAGTCTCGGAAACTTCAATTTAGGATTTATAGGTCCCCGACACAGATGTCAGTTTGGTACCAGCAGGGAAAGTGTTGCATAGTGTTGTAATCATTTTCTAAGCTTTTGGTTGATTGATTTGATAATGGTATTTTTAAGACATGTATCTTAAATTATGTTAAGGTAGCTTAATATGAGCTGACAGTTTTTTGGGTTCCATGAGGCAAACCAAAGAACCAACACCTATCTTAGTTACTATAGTTAAAGTACTAGCAGGATCCAGTTGAGTTTATAAGCAACCCCCTTATAGAAAAGCATACTGAAGGATCTCCAACAGATCAGGTCAAAAGGCCCATGATATACGAGGAAGGCAGCACCACCCACCTTTCCCGAAAGACGGGCAGTGATTTGTCAAACAGCAGAATTCTGAGATAAGTAATGTACTGCATGAAAAAGATCAAGCTGCATATTTTCTTTATTTTCCATGAGATGTAAAGATGGATCTGCCTCCCACATGACAACCATGCTTTATCCCCAGGAGGAAACAACCTACCCCGTTATAGACAAGCGCTGGAAACACTTTACTGTCATCTTCAAACACAACCACATTCGCTTTACATCTCAGCCAGCGCCTTGTTGTACACAATTAAGAGAGAAAAACCATGAATGTTACCTCTGTCTGGACGAGGTAGTTTCGCTGTGTTCTGATGTGTTTCAGAAAGCCCAGAACATTAACGGTGCTCTTGTCTTTTATCTGCTGCAGCATACTGTCAATCACAATGTATGTTCCAGTCCTGCCAACTCCAGCACTACAGGATGTAAAACAAGGACAAATACAAATGATGCGTCATACGTACGTTACAAAACTATTCACCGCAGGGCCTATTGAGGACAAAGCCTCTGGGGCTAGTCATTATGGAACATTTTGATTTACACTTTAGACTGTAATTCTCCAAAGTTGAAAAGATTTCCTTACCAGATGAAGATAAATGCATCTGTGTAACCGCACTCAGCATATATTATGGCAAAGGGCATACACAGAAATCATAAAACCCAGAATGGTCTTACCTAAATGTTGCACTGGTTTTGTTATTTCATATTAAACTTTATGCTGATCGTCATTTTAGAAGAGATCTTTTTACTTTATAGAGTTGGCGCTTCATATTTCACACAGAGCTTTTTCACTGTGAAAATGGGAGCGCCAGACCATTCTGAGTTTTATGATTTCTGTGCCCTATACCATAATATATGCTGAGTGCGGTTACACATGTGTGATTATCTTCATCTGGTAAGGAAATCTTTTCAACTTTGGAGAATTGGAGAATTAGGCTAGGTCTACACAGCAATGTCAAAATGCTATCCAAAATCTGAAGGCATTTTGACATTGCTGGACCGCGGCAGGGCCGCGTTTTTTGCTGCAAATTTGTGCAATTGGCACGGTTGGTTTTTGGATTTTCTGTCGGCCCCGTACATTCAATGTACAGATCCGATTGCAAATCCGAGTACCAACATGTTGCATATTCTGCCAGATTTTAAACCCGATGGTAAAAAGTTGTACTGTATAGACTACTGCAGCAACACGGGGTAGCAGTAAAATCAGGTGATTGCCATGATATGTGGAGGACTGCCAAGATGTAAAAATGGTAAAAAGAAACGCAACAAAGTTGTGAGCATGTTGATTTAAGTCCATTGCAGCTTTCTTTTCCATAGGAAACCGGTAAGGTAACCTAAATTGGTCTGCATAATTTCACTTAAAAAAAGGGGGTTAATCAGTTTTAAACCAGGTTTACTCAAAACTTGGGAAATTTAATAAGAAGAAAAGTATACCAAAAAAAAAAAAAGTGGGGTTTAATAAATGGCTTTCCTAGAGCCCCAAAAACTCACTGCGGTACCCCACAGGTCCCATTCGGGTTGTAAACAGAGATGTCCCGTACAAAAGGTGAGGACTGGCAGTGCATATTCTGGGACTCCCATGTCTGGCCATTGTGTGTAGTGATATTGAATAACTGTTCTCTCATTGTGACGACCTTTAGGGTTCCCCTTTGACCCTTCTTTAAAAATACAAAAACCCCAGGGGGGGGGGAAACTTAACTAAAAGGAAATGCGATTTTGAAAAAATCCTCGATATTGTTACATCATTGGGTTTTTTTCTAGGGGTCAGATTTTTACAATCCCACCTGGCCTTAACCCTGCAGGGCCCCCCTACCACTAAAACACCAATAAAAACAGCACACGGTTGGGGGGCACCCGGTTTTATAATTTGAGAAAAGGGGGCCCCGGGAAATTTTACAAACTTGCTTGGGACAAAATCTGAAAAAAAAAAGGCTCTCACCCTTTTTCATCTTTACATTCCGATGGTGAACCCGCATGTGTAGCGGCAACCCCTTTGTGCTCTTAAGTTACCATAATGCCCATACCCCTTTTTTCCTTTGGGCCAATATTGATCACATTTTCTCTGAAAAAATAAATCAAAGATAAACTTTGTTGAAACTCTTGTTTCATGAAAGATGCAAAATTGAGGGTTATTATTAGGAATGCGTTCAAAACAATGACTTGTATTCATCCATTCTAACTCCCTGTATCTGGTCACCAATAAACCCCTGCCCCAACCACCTAGCCATTCGAAACGGAGCATGTAACATCAGGAATATGGAAGAGGGTGTCCATAACAAAGATCAAAATGCCCCCCACCATTCTGGTGCCAAGCTTGGCCACTCAGGTCAGAAAGGGTCTTGTGTTATTTCTTCCTTCATGTCCATCCTATGATTCTTGTGCCAATTCCCTCATTTACCAACCATGGATTTGGACTATAATGAAAGTCCAGCTCAGGTCTTGTTACCCAGTAGCAAAGGGAATAAGACCAACTAGGGCTGGGCCATCTTTCTTCAAAGGTCTCATAACAGCTGCATGTTCTGTTTCTATGGGTTTTTCCCCTTAAAACTACCCTTTTAAAATTTACCATAAAATTTATTTCAAGAATCCTTTTTTCAATATTGTTAATGGTTTTTTGAAAACTCCAGCGTCAGGGTTCATTTTTTACACCAAGCCCATTGACCCAAATTTTTTCTTCTAACCTATCCCTCACTTCATGTTTCAATCTTTGCTGTAGGTTTAGGTGTCCAATACGCTAACAAAGGCATAGACTGTTAAGGTGGTGGTCATCAATGTTAAGTTCTTAATAGTTCTTAAGTGCATTATCCATGGAGAAGTGGTCACCGCCACCTTGACAACCTAGGTCCTCATTAGCAGATGTTCTTATGAAAACTAGTGGCATCAAATGCAAGGCAACAAGTGAACTAGAAGAAGAACCGAAAATGGTAGAAATAATTTGCGGCAGCTATAAGTGGGTCCTGACAGCTAGAGTTTTCTGCAGTCATTAAAGGTCCTGGGTGCTGTTATTAAGGCAAAGCAAAACACTGTACATAAATTTGCGTTCTGCGGATCAAAATATTTCGTAACACAATGTTTATTTACATTTTTGTGTACAAGAGCCTTACTGAGCGTGCATTATGGTTTGTGTTGCTCTTAACAGCACCCATGTGGCTGGACATGGTACTGCAAACAAAGGTTACAAATGGCTATTTCAATGATAATGTAAAACCTACAGTGGGGTAAATCCCAAATTATTACAAAGCAAGAGGAAGAGATTGTGTTGTGCAGCAAGTCTGCACAAAGTAGCAGCCTCAGATTAGAGCAGAACAGTAGCTGAAGGGGACCAACAAACAGGACAATGGGTGTCTGGGTACAACAAAGTCTGATAAATATGGAGGGGTCAGCTTCTTTTATTTATACGAGATGCTTAGATGGCTTTTGATGTTCTTTCTTTTCTGTATGAAATCAAATACACATACTCTATATTTTAATTCATGTTTATTATTCACAATGAATATGGGAACATCTAATAAAATTGCATTTATATAGTACCAATAGAAATCCTCTATAATTCCTACTACTGTATTTTGGCGTTGTGCAGTCTTACCTTGCTGAACTCATGCTCTCATCCTACACACATTTCTATTAGGGGAAAACAAATCTATCTAGAGAAAGAAGCTCAGCACTCACCATCTATCAATTATTAGGAACATCTCCACAAGCCCATATCCTCCAGTAAGATTATCGGGGACTTAAACTGCTTATAGGCAAACACTACTTACTCGCCCCTTTTCCACCAGATTTGTTATCATAACAATGATTCCAGTGTTTTGCTCCCAAATCATCCTCCAGAAATCTTCAAAAGTCGACTTTAAAGGTCCCTGGGCAGCAATGTAGGCTTTTGCTTTGTTGTAGCCCTTCAAAGACAAGCAAACACAAGATGAAAGCCGTCTCATGGCGAGTAAATTAATTATTTAAGGAAAAGAAAGAGAGAAATATATTTTATGGACGGAATAGATGATAGAAACTTTTCTTTCATACAGTTTTCATAAATGAAATAGAAGAAAAAATTTCACTTTTTCCATCAAAATATTTGAATCATTGCAAACTATCTTCATTTAATGAAGACAACTTACATCAACATAATTGGCGTTAATGTAGTCGCTGTGCTTTGAATCCTTGCCGGGGAAAGGCCTCAGTTTCACCCTACTGTGATCATCTGTAAAAAGAAGCCATGACGCAAAAATGAACTCAACGGGGCACAAAACAGATCAACATTGTTATAGACATTATCCTTGAACTGCGCTCAAGTCTGATATCGTTTACATCAACTGATCTCTTTATGAAGAAAGGCTATAGAGATCTGGCTAAATGCAAAGCTGTAGAAATGACTTATGGTTTATAATTATCACACTGCTTGTACTTATATTAAGAATTTCTGAAGTATCTTGGCAATGACAACAAATCGGCAGATTTTACAGGTCATGTAAATATACAACACCCCATTAAATACACTGACAGAAGAGTATTTTACATATCCACATTCAGATCATGTGTTTTTTTTCAGTACAACAACCTGTGTTGATTAATTCTTTAATATATATTTATAGTGGTCAAAGCTCTACTTTTCTGATACAGAGCTAGTTAATTTTTAAAACTTTTGGCAGGGTGTAATAGGAAAAGTAACGTGGCAGCCACAAAGGCCTTCATTGGGCCTCCGTCTGCCATGATAACCACTCGGCACTCCATAATCTTGTTGGAGGGTGGATGATTGGGAAGCACAGGTACATCAGATGTAGCTAAGAGGTTAAATCGGCACAAGTTTTCAAACTATAAACTAAAGGTTGTTCATGGTTGGGGAGCTGTATGAGATTAAGAAGTCCTTCAAAGATGCTATAGAAGTAAAGCTGCTGTAGAATATTCAGTAATACTATTCCAGGCATGATATTGCAGAGCAATGCTCTGGCAAAGCTTTGGGTTGTATTGAACTTGCCAGGTGTACACAAGGTAGACACAGCAACATGGTCACCACCAAAAGTTTGCTGCGAATTTTATGGGACTATAACAAGTAGAAACGTGTCCATCCTCTAGCACCCAGCCAACCATTAACAGGTGTTAAATCTGCTATGAGGATTTCTTGTAGAATGGGGTTCTCTGGGCCCATCTAGGCAATCAAATCATAAGAAATAGTTCCTTGAAGCAAGTGAATGGTTCCAAAATTAGATCAAAATGTGGTTGCCTTTTGTTAGACTTTTGAGGCCTTGGCCCACTAAAAGATCCTTTGGTACCATAGTTGACCATTCCAATTTTAGATGCAAGACTCATTTTATAGCTTCTGTTAAGACTACAGGACTAAGCAGAATACAGCACTTCTTAAAACAAGAAGGTAAAGCAGGGGGAAGACACTTCAACATGACTGAAGTCCCAAGGAAAGCTTATGGTTTGTCATTCTTAATCAGTATGGAAAAGACAATAACACAACATGAGCCTGAGTCATACTCTGCTACTTTTCTATGTCCCGCACAGCCCTGAATGAAAATTACACATTTCTAATTTACTTACAATCAGTGGAAATTGGAGTCGAAATGTGTAGCAGCAGCTAATTAACATTTAATATTGTGTATGGAACAGTGTTGGGAACAAACGTCCACACATTTGGCTCAGGCACTTGGAGCACATGCTGATTTTTTTCCCCTCGCTCCCTTATAACAACGAAGAATTTCTGGAATGCATGCGACGATTTAATATTTCTCTGTTGATACCAGAAAAAAGCTATAGAAGGGGAAACAGTTTGCTGAACTTTAAGACATACTGGAGGCCACTTAGACCTCTGTTCACTGGGTGTCTTGTAGTCCAGAGTCTAACAGACCAAGACCCTGAGTGGTCTTCCACCATTTTCAGGACTACAGAGGTAAGAATCTTTTGACCATCATGGTTGGGGCATTAAGCTCTCGACCATTCGAAGTTATGATTTTTGTGTAGGCCACATTTTAGCCAAACAGTTTGATTTGCTTTTATTTGCTGTTGGTGCCAAGTCTTAAACAGGTTGCCTTTTTTGATAATGAGTTCTACTTACCACTTTTTATCTAAAACCTCCTAAATGGCCCATTTATGACATTGTACCAGATGCAGTTCTGTTCTTACTAACATGAGTGTATATGTCCCTCTGCCTCTTACTTACCAACACATCCCTTTCCTGATGCTCTGAAGGGCTACATAAGACTATTTCATGGTACTGATCCTGTTCATGCAGCTCTGACTACACAAAACAAACAATGTAATGGGACAAGTCACTGCCTGCTACACAATTAGCACACTCCCTTCCTACTGCTGTAAACCTTTTATAATCTGATTGATCATAGGATATTTTATAACAACCCATTTCTTTGTACTGACCCTGCTCATGCAGCTCTGACTAGATTAACATAATATAAATGGTCAAGTTACTGCCTGCTAGGGCTGGGATGACGGGTAGACAGGCAGGCCACCGCCTAAGGTGCAAACCTCTGCCTATCAGTAAGGGGTTTCCAATATGGAGAAGTTACAGCTGGCAACTACTGTGAGTGACCGGGACCCGAGATAACTCTGATCTTGGCCAACTACTCATATGCTGCAGTTAGTGTGACTGCGACATCTTAGCAGTTATACCAGAGGCGGCGCCCTCTACCACCTCCCAACAGCTACCCTGTGACACAATCAGTGGTGTAATAAGCTATATGTATAGATTTATATCTTTAACCATACAGGTACATAGAAGTAAAAATAAAAAGAGGTACTGGTCTCAGAACATTGCTCTACAAAACAAATTAAAAAATAATGGTAAAAACAAAATCTTGGAATCGTATTGACACACAAAAGAAAGATGAGTCATTAATACTGCACCTCCAAAAAGAGATGGAACAATTGTGTTTATTTCTTTCCATTTCACCCAGCTGGGGCGGGTATAGATTAAGGCGCTGTGCATCAGAGCCGTACATGGGGGCGGTGCCATTTACCCTATTTGCCAAGGGCGCCAAAATGCCTTGCCCTGACCTGCTGCCTGCAACAAGGTCAGCACACTCCTTTTCTACTGCTTTGAACTTTTCCATGATCTGATTAGCTACAGGGTGTTCAATATCCATTCAGGTCGTGGTACTGATGCTGCTTCACACAACTATCGAGTTGGATAAGTCACTGTCTTTTGCAAGAAAAAACAACAACCCCCCCCCCCCCCCCCCCCCCCCTGCCTAAAAATGAATCTAGCTGCACCAACTTCGGAGCAGCTTACACACAGAAGATGAAGATTGGTTCCAATAAGATACACAGTCAGTAGCGTTAAATACTCACATGCTACTATATTGATATATCTGTTCTTATGTTTGTTATCTGGATGATTTGAATGTTCTGCTGTGATGTTCATATCAGATGTACAGCGCTGAACTTCCTGCAGAGAAATAAAACAACATGGTACAATTAAAATCTACTCTCTTATTTAGAAAAAGTTTTTTTTTTACCCTGATAGGACATAGATCTGGTGCTATTCCTTGCTCTAACTATAGCTAACCAAAGAAGGTCTGTGCCCCAGGTGCCGAGCACCAGTTATAGCAATTACCGTACATACAGGTTACTAAATTTTTGCCCTATATGAAGCCAAGAAACATCTCTAGGGCCCCACACTGGACATGAAAGAGAAGCAAGAAAAAGAACTATATATATATATATGTGT
Organism: Phyllomedusa bahiana; assembly: GCA_025379985.1. Classification (NCBI taxonomy): domain Eukaryota; kingdom Metazoa; phylum Chordata; class Amphibia; order Anura; family Hylidae; genus Phyllomedusa; species Phyllomedusa bahiana. The sequence continues at coordinate 21,008 of JAODAL010010359.1, read as the reverse complement.
ATATATATATATATATATATCTATATCTATATATCTATATATATATATATATCTATATCTATATATCTATATCTATACTATATATCTATATCTATATCTATATCTATATCTATATCTATATCTATATATCTATATCTATATATATATATATATATTATATATATATATATAGATAGATATGTGTATGTATATTATATATTATATATAATATATATATATATATATATATATATATATATGCACACATACATGTGTGTGTGTATATACATAGATTGGGAATGCCGGCATATGGCTTGCTAAATATATGTATACAAGCTGACGAGCATGGCGTAATTGGTTACTGGGATGTTCCCACCATAGACTTTGATGGCATATCACTAGGATATGTCTTTAAAGTCTGATAGGTACGGGTCCCACATCTGGGACTGGCAACTATCTTGGGAACGAGCCCCCTTGAAAGTTATGTAGCAGAATGGGGAGTTGGATGCACTTCATTCTGTTCTATAGCGATATTCCACCCAAGTCTATGATGGGAACATCCTTTTATTGTTGCACAGATGCTGCCAAAGCAACTAATCAGAGCTCAGCTTTCATTTTCATAGAGCAGAAAAAAAATAAAAGCTTCACTTGGTTGAAAGAGGCAACAAAAACAGCCCTACTGTTAAAATCAAGTGCAGCTACATTGACTAATATGGGCCTATGTACATTCTTGCAGTCAAACCTTTCCCCAGCGTCAGGATATATTGGTTACCCTAACAATCTACAAATCACTGTAGAGTATTTGGACAATTCTCAAAAATATTAAACGAGGCCGACATATTAATCCTGTAGTCATTTTGCCAAAATCTGACCTGCACCTGACCAATAATTGCACATCTATTTTAACCCATCATATAGAGGCCTGTAACCCAATGCATCTATTGCCTTATATCCACAAAAGTCAAATCGAGAAGAGGGAGCCTTAATTATGTCTTACGTCTGGAGGTTGTAGAGGTCCAATTTAATGCTTTCAACTTCGAAAGTGGAATACGGAAAGTGACTGATAAAGGAAATAATTATAAGCACACAGCTGCTGCACGAGCCAGGGGGAGCGTGTCAGATATATTATTCAAACAGCAGATGTGGCGTTATCCATCTACACACAACAAAGGGATGATGTACTGTGCACAATGCGGCTTGTGTGCACTAGATAAATACAATTACTAGGTACATATTAAATCAAACTATGTATTCAAATTATTGTGACTGAGCAGAAAAATATTTACAGGGTTAATTTCAATATTTTACATGGGGGGAATTCATGTGGAAATATATTACAACAAGCAAACATAACCTGATAAAACTACTACCACCAATAAATACTAATACTCCTAATTTTAAAAGGTGCAATATCACATACAACCACTAGTGCTGAAATATTTATGCATAAGGCCCTATATATAGAAATGCAAAGAAAAGGCAGAACAATCGTTAGTAACAACCAGCTAGGCCATGTCCCCACTGCACGTGTTTTCCGCCCGGCGGTCTGAAAAACATAGAACATGTTCATTCTTCTGTCCGGTTTTCGGACAGAATACGAATATGTCTATGTGAAGGGGGAGGGCTTTTCTCCACAAATTCACAGCATTTTGAGCAGACAGTTCTTATTCAAGCATACACGTTTCGAGCAGACCGGTCTTAATTGCTGCTGAGCGTCTGCTCGAAACGCGTATGCTGATTAAGAGCGGTCTTCTCGAAACGCGTATGCTGATTAAGAGCGGTCTTCTCGAAACGTGTATGCTGATTAAGAGCTGTCTTCTCGAAATGTGTATGCTGATTAAGAGCGGTCTGCTCTTGAAACGCGTATGCTGTCTCTCCTGCTGTTACTTTTTATTTTCTGATGGGACAGTTCACTTTTCAGGTATAAAAGGGGTACTTTGATTGAGAATGACATTATTATTGTTGGCATTATATACAGTATGATCTACTAATGTGATATAATGTAGGGCTCTAATTTCACACATTGTGCCATACTGTCGCTCCATGCCAGTTTCCACCCCAGGCATATACATTGGATGCACACTCTGGGTCTGTACAGATTACTTAACACTATGCAAAGCGTGGCCCTAATTAGAGTCATTGCAAGTTCAAAGATGAGCCTCTAATTATTTTGACGATGCAACGCCGAGAACCTCAGCTCATAAATAATTGAGGGTATGGCGACGCATGTGATCAGCCTGATCACATCCCACTCCCCGGACAATGAGTGTTTGCCTTGAATACTATCATCACTGTTACTGCTGCTCAGTCAGCCAAATTAGCAGCATCGCCCAAACACAACCAGAGCTCAATTAGCAGGACACACAGTTTGTGGGAGGTGGGGGATGTTCTGTACTCAGTAACAGATAAAACTGCACAGTCAGAGACTTGCTGGATCTCGGGTGGGCGGATGGGCGGGGGACGGACACATTAAGCAAGCAGAAAGGAGATAGATGACAATACAACATAAGAGCCCATTTACATAAAGCAATCACTGAGCTGTAATATGAAATAACTTACGTTTAAAGGTTTTTTCGGCCTTATTTACATTGTCACATAATAAAAACTTGTGCTGCTACTTAAGCTAGTCTGACTTTCTATTGTATTCTATCCGGGTATTTATCTAGAACTGTACCTGTAAACCCATCCATAAATAAATATCCATCCACCTGTCCATGTTTTTGCTTGGAGAGTTAAAGGGGTATTCCCATGTCACTAGATAGGGCGGAGACACTAGATGATTTATTGTTTAACTCATATTTTTATGTTAAACACATCTTTTTAGGAATTTCTGGTTATGTTTTTTTTAATTTTCCATATCACTTTCAATATTTTTTAATAATTCTCAAGTCCTGTAGTTTTCATTTTGGCCACTAAGCCTAATAATAGTCTGACACTTCCTGTTCTGTTTAGAGAGATTTTCAGCAGTGTGCTCATTCAGTAAAAACAGGGTCACACTGAAAGGAGACACCATTGTGTACAGATAACACAGGATCCACCAGTCACAACAGGAGATGTCACAGCTCCCCCTCTCCCCTCCCTTCACAGTGAAAACTCTCCTATACAAGTCTATGGGACAGAAACTGTCTTAAGAATCCTATGTGCATGAAGCTGCTGTAAGTATCTCTCTGACTGCTGTTAAAGCAGTGCAAGCAAGAATGTCTTCCCCACAATCATATATAGACGGCCGAATAGAGAAATCTACAATCAGGAAATAAAAACGACTGAGAGGAAAAGCATATGGATCAGGGTCTTGATTTCATAAGAAAAAAAAAAAAATGGCGACAGATTCCCTTTAGGAGGACCTGTAGATATTACCCGTGTTCCCTGTGAAATTACAATTCTGCAACATCCTCTCTTATAATTCTGTATTGTGCTGTGTTATTGAATTTGTCAGAGGGGTGTTGCCAATCGGGGTGTGTCTCTGCACAGTCTGACATCGTCCAATCAGCGCTGACAGAGTCAGTTTGTGCAGGGACACACTCATCTGAAAGCCGCAATGATAACACCCTCCTGACAGATTCGATAATATATGTCTAGAAGGAATAACAGAGGAACAGCACAACACAAAGCTTTAAGAGAAGATGCTCCAGAATTGTTATTTCACAAGGAACAGAAGTATTCACTGAAGCAGTCAGGACATGTCGCCGGTCCTCTTTAAAAAGGCTAAAATATGCAAATATATTGTTATTTTGTTTTAAATAATAGCAGTTCAGCGGGACTTAACATCTCCCGGCCCGCCCTTGTTTGCCATGAATGCTCCAGGGTATGGGCAGAAGCCCTGGAGCCCTTGCCTACTACATAGTAACTCTTTGCCCGACTTCACAAAAGCGTTCCGTTGAATTTGCATGTTCAGAAAGCATTTTGATGCATTCCTCACCAGCATGTCATGCAAAGACGACAGCCCTCTGTACTCACTGCTGCACAGAGGCATACCATGCCAGGAAGCCGATATGTTCACACGGCAGAATTGTGGCGCATACAGTACGTGGCGCTATACACCAGGTGATTTGGGAGTCGCGTAGATCAGCACGTACTCCCAAGGTGCGGAGGGGGGTGTGTGTGTGTGTGTGTGTGTGTGTTGGGTGTGTGGGGGCAGTCTGCAGGCCCTATTGACATTCATTACTCGCGGCGAGTATTCGCTGCAAATAATTGACATGTCACTTATCTCCCTGCGAATATAATACGATCGTATTGTACGAACGGGGAGAGGAGGCGTAATCCATAGTTCTCTATGAGAGCTATGGAGTACCATAATTATGGGGCGCAGTTCCCCGCATATTAAGCGTATCCGCTCCAAAATAAACCGTGTGAGCATACCCGAAAGTAAAAACTAGATGGGAAAGCCCCTTCAAACTGATTTTCAATTTAATTAAGTGGTTTCATTAAATTACTTCTTTAGGTAAAGTTAGGAAAAAAAGTAGAAAAAAAAATACATTGTAAGACGTTTATTTTCTTCTCCTATTGCGATCTTTTTGATTATATTTATTCCTCTATTGCGATTTTGCCGGTTTCCTCCTGTTATGACTGTACAGGCATTTGGCAATGGCCGGAGAATATGTATGAAAGGAGCATTTATCAGGCAGCACCATTCTTCAATTGTTAGGCTGAAGAATCTCTTGTGACGCCAGGCCCCAGATTGCCCATGTGTGGGTCACATCTGCATTCAGCTCAGGCCGCTTCCAGCTTGACAATATATCTCACTTAACTGCAGCCAAAATGACTCAGGACATAAAGTCAATTTATTGCCGCTCTTTTAATTGCGCATACCATAAGGTAAACTGCACCATAAAAAGCCACATATATAATTACAGAAACATCATATTTGCATCTTAATTTTTAACATATTTGGATTTTTTTTAGCAGTTAACTTTATTTGCATTTAAGACTTAACCGTACCTCAAATTCCTAGGAGAATCCATGCTGGTTGTTTGAATAGAGCTCACTGATGTGTTTAATAAACTGCTTGACTGGAATAGCTTCCATATCATCTGCGGGGGAGGAACAAGAAAGAGCGCATGAGAATGGACCCGGGAATCCTGACCAATCAAGTAAAAGGAATATATTTGTTATCCACTTAAAGGAGACAGAACAGAATAAAAAAATATGGCTGCTTTCTTGTGGAAACGGCGCTACAATATTGCCCAGTATTGCAACTCAGCTCCAAAAAAATGAATAGGACTGATGTGCAATACCACACACAACCTAGTGTGCTGCAGTTATGGGAAGAAAGCAACCAGGTTTTTTTAATACCATACATCCCCTCTATAATATACAAAAGTTTTGCTCTAAAAATCAGCCACAGTGCTCGATTCCTCTATTGTAAAGCACCATTCTTCAGTTCTCCTATACACAACCCACATTTCTTGTGGTTGCTATTAGGAGTTGGTAAGTATGCAATGTCTATTGAAGTAAAAAAAAAAAAAAAAAAGTATGCAACAGTATATAGATTGCCCTAGTGGTGGCAACAGGCAGCTGGCATTTTTACCAAAACTTCTGCAGGATAGAGAGATGGTGAACCTGTCAGTTGCTTTATGCTGTTCTAGCTTTGAACAGGTAGGGAAGCTGAGCTCTGTGATATATAGGTTTACATGATATGGAGCAAGATTATTAAGTAAAAAAGCAGAGTAAATCCTGATAATACTCCTTAAGAGAATGTAGTCCTGCTTACCCCGCCCACATACAGTGATTGACAGCTTTCCTCAGATTAGTTGGTATACAGAGCTAACTGTCAATCACTGTATGTGGGTGGGCTAATCAGTTTAACTATTTTCACTGTATTCAACTCAGCAATTCAGCATCAAATCATATAACCCTATATACATACTTGCCAACTCTCCCGTTTTTGGCGGGGGGGTCCCGCTATTTGGGGTCCCCACCCCCGCCATCCCGGCAGATTTGGCGAAACTCCCGCCGCCAGCAGGCAGCGGGGGCTCTTTAAATGACCGCGGCGCCAGAGTAGCGCTGGTGCGCTACTCTGGTGCCGCCGGTCCATTCCCACAGGCGGGTGAAGCGGCCGCTGCGCCCGCTTCACCCGCCCGGGTCTCGCTGTGCAGGGAGGAGGCAGGAGGGATCGCTCCCTCCTCCCCCTGTATGCGCCGGTGTGTGCTGTACATACAGGTCAGCGGCGCAGGGGAAGTGACGCGCGGCTGCTCTCACTCCCCTGCGTCGCTGAGGAGATCGTCCGGAGCTGCAGGAGCCTGGTCAGGTGAGTGACTTTTATTAGTTTATTTTTATTATCTATAAGGGGCTCTACCTGGCTACAATGGGGCAACTACCTGGCAACAGAGGGGGCACTACCTGACTACAATGGGGCATCTACCTGGCAACAGAGGGGGCACTACCTGGCTACAATGGGGGCAACTACCTGACAACAATGGGGGCACTACCTGGCAACAGAGGGGGCACTACCTGGCAACAATGGGCGCATGTACCTGGCTAACAATGGGGGCATCTACCTGCTAACATGGGGCACTACTGCAACAGAGGGGGCACTACCTGGCTACATGGCATTACATGCAACAGAGGGGGCACTACCTGGCTAACAATGGGGCAACTACCTGCAACAAGGGGCAACTACCTGGCTAACAATGGGGCAAATACCTGGCTAACAATGGGGGCAACTACCTGGATAACAATGGGGCATCTACCTGCTAACAAAGGGGGCATCTACCTGCTAAAAAGGGCATCTACCGCGCTAACCCAGGGGGGCATCTACCTGGCTAACAAAGGGGGGCATCTACCTGGCTAACAAAGGGGGCATCTACCTGGCTAACAAAGGGGGGCCATCTACCTGGCTAACAATGGGGCATCTACCTGGCTACAAATTTGGCTCTACCTGGCTACAGAGGGGGCATCTATTTGGCTACAGAGGGGGCATCTACTTGGCTACAGAGGGGGCATCTACTTGGACAACAAGGGGCATCTACCTGCCTGTAAGGGGCACTACCGGGTTAAATGGGGGAACAAACTACCTGGCTATAAGGGCATCTACCTGGCTTTCTTCCAAAGCCGTTATGCAGTTAGGTGGAGTGGGTGTGGCTTTTTGAAGGGGCGTGGCACACTGACAAGATGGGTGTGTCCATGCAAATTTTTGCCGCGGCTCGCATAGTGCGCCGCCCTCTGCGTTCTCCTGCTTTGTCAATTTCAAAAGTTGGCAACTATGCCTATATATCACAGAGCTCAGCTTCTCTCCTATAACCCTATATATCACAGAGCTCAGCTCCTTTCCTGTATCATATAACCCTATATATCACAGAGCTCAGCTCCTTTCCTCAAACATATAACCCTATATACCACAGAGCTCAGCTTCTCTCCTGTATCATATAACCCTATATACCACAGAGCTCAGCTTCTCTCCTCTTTAAATATACCCATGTTATTTGCATTTAACACATCTATGGCATGGGTGCTACCATTCTAAATTTTGGTCAGGATCTATAAACATAGCCTATGGTAGTTTTTCTACTGCAGTCCCTGTTAGTACAGACAGGAATGCAATGTAATATAGTCAACATGAATTCGGATTGGATTTTATTTCAATGATTATAGGGAAACTTTATTGTTAATAATACAGTCCAATCTGCACGCAGAGAGTGACAGAGCAGTAGTTGCTGAGAATATTATTATACATGCTTGTGGGATAAGATTCATTGCAACTAGTATTTTATTCATTCAAACCTCTGCTTATATTGGGCTCATGAGTGCAGTGAGTGATTCTACTCAATGACTAACTGCCTTATGTACATATAAAAATAGCTGTCAGTCCCCGATTAGGATCAGCCACTGGACTCCTAAAGCCTGCATGAGCACAGGTCTAAGTGCATAAATGACAAGTTATACTGAATACTCTCCCACAAAACTACATCAATCTGCTTACCTCCTCCAGCTCTATAACATGCTACCCACATGGACTGATTTGTATCCCTTTAAAAAGAAATGAGGCACTGGTCGTGTCTTGAATCTCAAAAACGGAGTAATCACTCAAAGATGGTATCTTCTTTATTCTTATAATACTGTAAGAGACATCCTCTCTAAGGAGTCATGGATCAATCTTTTCAAATCAATAAGTTTTTAACCTACATAACCAGACCAACTGCACGGACTGGACTGTATCCTGAAATCTTAGTAGTGGCCACGCCCCCTCCTCCCCCCCAAAAAAAAAAAAAAAAAGAAAAAAAGAAAAAAAAATTTCATTAGTTAATGTCACCCGGGGAAGCTGCAGAGTATTACATATTACCATTCAAATGAATTCAATGGTGATTAATAGAGAAAAATCGTCAGTACTACTATAGAAAGACAACCCCTACATGTTCAACAGTTTGTCAGAAAAGTTTGCTGTACAAGAACTTATGTTTATAAAGCTGCTAAATAGACAGAAGACCTGTAAAGCATGGTGTATTTGTTTGATATGTTACACTATTAAAGTAACTGATTAAATGTAAAGGGTTAATTACACACGTATGAAGCTTTCACACTATGCTATGCACATACAGTGCTTTGCGAAAGTATTTGGCCCCCTTGAACTTTTGAACCTTTTGCCACATTTCAGGCTTCAAACATAAAGATTTAGAATTTAATTTTTTCTTGAAGAGTCAACAACAAGTGGGACACAATTGTGAAGTGGAACGAAATTTATTGGATATTTCAAACTATTGTAAAAAATAAAAAAACGAAAAGTGGGGTGTGTAATATTATTCGGCCCCTTTACTTTCAATGCAGCAAACTCACTCCAGAAGTTCAATGAGGATCTGTAAATAATCCAATGTTGTCCTAAATGACGGATGATGATAAATATAATCCACCTGTGTGTAATCAAGTCTCCAGATAAATACACCTGCTCTGTGATAGTCTCAGGGTTCTGTTTAAAGCGCAGAGAGCATCATGAAGACCAAGGAACACACCAGGCAGGTCCGTGATACTGTTGTGGAGAAGTTTAAACCCGGGATTTGATACAAAAAGATTTCCCAAACTTAAACATCCCAAGGCCTAAGCAAGTGATCATATTGAAATGGAAGGAGTATCAGACCACTGCAAATCTACCAAGACCCGGACGTTCCTCAAACTTTCATCTCAAAGAAGGAGAATGTATATTTAATGTTTGGAAGGTGCACTTAATTAAAAAATAACTTTTATTAAGTAATTTTAAAAAGATGAATATTTCAAAACGTATAGAATCTACCTTAATCAAACAATGTTGAAAACAGAAAACTTAAATATCCAAAATCTCAGTTATCAAAACCCAATAATAATCACCACATATAATGATACCCAATGATGGAAAGATATGTTAACATGGATACATATGCAAGGGGTAGAAAAAATGTATGCAAGGATTCTCTACTGTGTCATACATTTAAGATAATGACTCGCTACTTCTAATCCTGCCTAAAAATAAGCAGGACAAGGCGTCCTGATAAGGACGATCCCGCCAGGAACAAAACCCTAACACTGGGCCCCTTTATAATCACCCCCTCATCAAGTATCTTGTTGGCAGTTAAACATACTGTGGAAAAAGAAAAAAAAAAAAAGGAAAAAATTCCACTTAAGTACTGGTATAAAAAAATCTATCCTGAACTTGCAACATAAGCGTTACAGCAGAATCAAATGGAGATGGTACACAAACTCACAGTACCACTAGAGTCCCAACATGTTTCGGCACCCGCTACGCCCCCCTCAGGGGACGGGGTGGCGGGCTATTTGGGAGATATAAGAAGAAAAACATGGAGCGTATGGCTCCGTTTGCTGTGCAGCACACCATAGCTGTCACAGCAAACGGAGAAGACTGATCAGAGATGCAGCCAAGAGGCCCATGATCATTCTGGAGGAACTGCAGAGATCTACAGCTGAGGTGGGAGTCGTCCATTAGGATTACAATCAGTCGTACACTGCACAAATCTGGCCTTTATGGAAGAGTGGCAAGAAGAAGCCATTTCTCAAAGATATCCATAATGGCCACAATGCAAAACGATATGTTTGGCATAAAAGCAACACAGCTCATCACCTTGAACACACCATCCCCACTGTCACACATGGTGGGGGCAGCATCATGGTTTGGGCCTGCTTTTCTTCCAGCAGGGACAGGGAAGATGGTTAAAATTGATAGGAAGATGGATGGAGCCAAGTACAGGACCATTCTGGAAGAAAGCCTGTTGGAGTCTGCAAAAGACCTGAGACTGGGACGGAGACTTATCTTCCAACAAGACAATGATCCCAAACAAAGCAAAATCTACAATGGAATAGTTCACAAATAAACGTATCCAGGGGTTAGAAAAGGCCAAGTCAAAGTCCAGACCTGAACCAATTGAGAATCTGTGGAAAGAGCTGAAAACTGCTGTTCACAAATGCTCTCCAATCCAACCTCACTGACTCCAGCTGTTCACAAACGCTCTCCATCCAACCTCACTGAGCTCCAGCTGTTCACAAACGCTCTCCATCCAACCTCACTGAGCTCCAGCTGTTCACAAACGCTCTCCATCCAACCTCACTGAGCTCCACTTTTCACAAACGCTCTCCATCCCCAAACCCCACTGAGCTCCAGCTGTTCACAAACGCTCCCCCATCCACCCTCACTGAGCTCCAGCTGTTCACAAACCTCTCCATCCAACCTCACTGAGCTCCAGCTGTTTACCAAGGAAAATGGGCAAGAATTTTAGTCTCTCAATGTGCAAAAATGATAGAGACATCCCCAATGACTTTTCAGCTGAATCACAGCAAAAGGTGGCACTACAAAATAATTAACTTAAGGGGGCCGAATAATTTTGCACGCCCCACTTTTCAGTTTATTTTTTTACAAAAGTTTAAAATATCCAATAAATTTTGTTCCACTTCACAATTGTTGTTGATTCTTCACAAAAAAAAATTTAAATTTTATATGTTTAATGTTTGAAACCTGAAATGTGGCAAAAGGTTGAAAAGTTCAAGGGGACCGAATACTTTCGCAAGGCACTGTACCAGCTAGTCTAGTACAGGGAATGGAAATACTAAATGGGTATGTTAAAGGGGTTATCATGTAAAGAAAGGTAAATGAAGAGTATTACTAAATACATTGTTGTCACAATGCTTTGTTCAGGAGAAGACTATCTCAGAGCACACAAGTTTCTCTGGTTAGCAATCACCTCTCACCGCTCTCTCTTATCTCTCATTGCTTTAAAGAGCACCTGTCACATAGTTTTTGCCCCCCTTGCTGAGGACAGCACAAGCTAGTGTCAGACCTGCTGTTTCCATCGCTGTGTCCCTTATTCTGTAAGATGGTGGATTTTTCGTGTTTTTAATGCTCAAATCTGCAGTTTTCAGCCAGAAAAGAGTCATTAATGGAGTCAGTTTTTTCACACCCCACCCACCTGAGACTAACCCCGCCCACCTCAACTGATAAACCTATTACTTTGAATAGGTAGAAACATGTGAATAACTGTCAGTGGGCGGAGCTAGCCTTTGGTGGGCGGGGCTAACACAGCTCATGAATAAGATTTGAGGGGTAAATGTTCTAAAACTACAGCATCTTACAGAATAAGGGACACAGCAGGTCTGACACTAGCTTGTGCTGTGCTCAGCAAGGGGGGCATAAACTATATGACAGGTTCCCTTTAAGCTGCGGTCACTCAGTTCGTCCATGGTGAGTCACTCCCTGCAGAGTCTGATTTCTAGCAATGGACTTTGTTTGCCTAACTAAATGAAAAGATTTCCCTCTTAAGAGCTCCGTAGCCTTGTGTACTACATTTAATAGATCTCCTTTATAGGAATAGTAGAGCTAAAATGTCAATCACTGCCAAAGACAATTTATAAATCTCCTGAAGTAATTTCAATGTAGCAGAAATAGCAGAACTGATATGCCAATCACTGTTACAGAACCACTGACCAGAAAGTGTGAATCTGAAGCTGGCTGTGGCTCTGTGAAACTGCATGGTAAGAAAACCCCTTTAAGTTTGTATTTTAAATCCTAATCATAGGAGTAGACAAAAATGCCCTCACCGTTCAAGACATGCCTATATCTTCAGTATGCATGACAGGCAATGGGTTGCACAAGGGAACAAGATCTTGTTCAGTATGTATGACCGGCAATGGGTTGGACCAGGGAACAAGATCTTGTTCAGTATGTATGACCGGCAATGGGTTGGACCAGGGAACAAGATCTTGTTCAGTATGTATGACCGGCAATGGGTTGGACCAGGGAACAAGACATTCATTATTCACGGCGCATACACGCCGTAAATAATTGACATGTCACTTCTCTCCCTGCCCGGCGGATTTGCCGAGCGGGGAGAGGAGACGGAATCCATAGTTCTCTATGAGAACTGTGGATTACCGTAATGACAGACGGATTTCAGCCGTACTGCAGCTCAAATACGGCACGCAGTACAGCTGAAATCAGTGCCAAAATCAGCCGTGTGAACGAGCCCTAAGGCCATGTTCCCACGGCTAACTGCGGGACGTAATTCAGTCCGTAATTACGCGCCGCTGGTAATGATTCTCTAAAGGCCCAAAGTGCCCCCCCCCCGCCCTCCCCCCCACGACGTAACTGCGGGGCGTAATTACATCCCGCAGTTAATCCGTTTGAACATAGCCTAAGGGTATGATCACACGGCATCCTTACAGGGCATACTTCAGGGCGTAATTGCACAGCAATACACTCGAAGTACACCCTGCAAATACGGTAATTCACACTTGCCATTTTCCCCGGTGCGTAATGTGTGCCTGCAGAAAGAAGTGACAAGTGACATGGGGAAAGTGTAAGTGGATGGGGCCGGGCTGGAGCTCTGTTTGAAGTATGTGCTGGCTGGCCCATACTTCAAACAGCAGGTGTGTAGCGGCGCGCTAGGCACCATGTGAATAGACCCTTAGACACATCTAGTATCTCTCTATATTTCCTTTAATGATTACAACTTTAATGTAGAATGCTATAAATCCACATACATACACACACATAGAGAGAACATACATAAAACATAACATAGCATTTGCCAAACACAGTCACTTCAGTAACTAGTCATTGTGATATTGGCTGGATCAGTTTAACCATCCCTCCATGTCTGAATACCATTTGCCGCAATGAATACATTTCATACAAGTTATAATGTCAAGAATACAGATATCTGACGTCTTGCAATCTTACCAGCTAACGCACTAGACGCCACTCAATGGTAGTTGCGTACTAACCCTTCCATAGCGTTTTAGGTGGTTATTACAATTTTCTGAGGTTACTGCTCTACTTTCCATTCCAATAATAGACACACATGTTGTCAGACCTACATTGCAGCAAGCATTTAATATAGCGTGCTGAGACCTTTCTAACCACATTTACTATGAGCTAAAAACTAATATGCGTTTGTACAATTCAGCTTTTTTACAAGTCAATAATGCAGCTGTTGTTCTCTCCCGATGGAAGCAATGTATTTGAGATGTATTCATTAAATGTTCATTTAGTTTTTTTTTCCTTTAATAAGGTGGATAACAGTTATATTATCCGCACAGTACAATTTTTGGTCCTAACAGATTTAAAGTAAACCTCACACGTGGGTGTATTATTGCATAGAGGTCCATGGGGCCAGACTGTAATACAGAGTCATATTATTAAAGCATTTTCTGGCAGCAAATCGTATACCTATAGCTGAGCACTGAGGAGCCTTAGGCACTCCATGTGCCGCCATACAGGCTCTGCTGCGTGCATGAAACCTAAATTGCTCTATAGCGATAAAATGTAGAATGTACCAATGTTGGAATAGACCTCCTTGATGGCTTGAGCAGTTACCTGTTATTTTCATTTTAATTTTCCTGCACACAGCATCTGTCACTAAAAACGAACTATGGAGCGATCAGTTTTTGTTAGGCCAGTGCGGGGTAAAGATCAAAGTGCAATACAATGTAAGTGAAAAGGGATCTACACAATCCCATTCACACCCAGCAGCTACTAATGTTTTGCACAAGCAAATTGGTTTAGGAGTTGGAGAAGAAGCAAGATGATGTGAACTAAGTAAATATTTGTCTTGAGACGATTGGCAGAATGGTGGCTTGGTGGGCAGCACTGTTCCCTTGCAGCCCTGGGTTCAAATCCAACCAAGAACAAGATCTGCATAGAGTTTGTAGATTCTCCCCATGTTTGTGTGGGTTTCTTCTGGGTCCTCCAGTTTTCCTACCACATGACAAAAATATTGATTGCTAAATTTGTAATTTAGATTGTGAGCCCCAATGATCAATGTGTGTGATAACAATTTCTGTACAGAGCTGCGGAATATGTCATTGCAACACAATTAAATAAACCTAGGGGAGATGATCGATTTTTCTGAACTGCAAAACTAACATACAATAATTGTAAAGTCTATCAAAACTTTGGAAAGAGCACAGAAAAGAGTGGCCTCTATCCCTAGGTCAAATCTTTTGGGTGGGGGTAAGAGGAAACCTTCCAACAATGAAACCAACAACATTATGTTTAATACTAGTTCAGTCCATAGTTCAATAAAATAGTGACCAACATTATAATTTGACACTTTTAGATGTACAAGAGAAAATGCGACATGGGATAAAACAAAACCTGGCTCATATGAGTTATATGATAGAGAAGGGAAACTGAGCTCTGTGATATATAGAGTTAAGAGCCAGGGGTTATGTGTCCCATACACCATATGTGTATTTTTAACATTGGTCTTGTCCCCTGATGAACCTTCTTTGAAGGGGAAACGCATTGGGACTTTTTTTTCACAGTACAAGTTATAGAGGTTTTTGGGACCCATGGAGTTGGGGGTTTCTATAGGGCTTTCCCTATAGTGGAGCCGCCCTTTTCAGGGTAATTACCTTGCTTTGTAGGCAGGATGTATGTAGGGTATGTGAGCTTAGGTTGCATCAAACCATTTTGGACCCCACCAAAAAAATCTTTTGAGGATTACCCTCATTTTGGACTACATCAATGCCTTATGGCTGGACTACATTCTGGACTACACCATTGCATTGCGGCTGGTAACCCATGAGTACGGTTCTAAATCCAGCATTCCCCTATACTTGTATTAGTGATATGTATTGGTATTGATATCATTGCCATTATCTCACTTTAATTTGTAATAAGGGTGATTTGTTGCTCTTTTTATTGATTTGATTCATTAAAAGTTATATTTTAGTCAAAATATTAGTTCAATGTAGTGATTTGTTTCTCTACTCTGTTATATAACTATATATCCCAGAGCTCAGCTTCTCTATCATATAACCCTTTATATCTCAGAGCTCAGCTTCTTTCCTGTATCATATAACCCTATATATCACAGAGCTCAGCTTGTTTCCTCTATCATATAACCCTATATATCACAGAGCTCAGCTTCTCTCCTCTATCATATAACCCTATATATCACAGAACTCAGCTTCTTTCCTCTTTCATATAACCCTATATATCACAGAGTCAGCTTCTTTCCTCTATCATAAACCCTTATATCACACAGAGCTCAGCTTTCCTCTATCATAACCCTATATATCACAGAGCTCAGCTCCTCTCCTCTATCATATAACCCTATATATCCCAGAGCTCAGGTTCTCTCCTCTATAATATAACCCTATATATCACAGAGCTCAGCTTCTGTCCTTACATCATATCATATACACTGGCTCGTTGAATCCTCCGGTGGGCCCTTGGTCTGACACAGCGAGGCCCGCGGCCACAGGCAGCCAGGCCCCGCCTGCACATCATGCCTGGGAACGATCGGGTCCTCCGTCCCGAGCGCTCGCAGGCATGTCTGTACAGGCGCGTCACAGAGCAGAGCACCGCCGGCACTCTGCTCTGCTATTCTGCCTAGTAGGTGTAAGGCCATAGGCCTCAGCCCTACGAGGAGTCGGGCTTACGTCACCACGTCCCAGCGCGCCACCTGTGCCAAGCTTCAGTAGGAGAAGCCCGGCAGTGAAGCACGGGCTGCCGCAGCCGCTCGTCCGGGAACGGGTGAGTAGATTTATTATTTTTTCATCTAATGGGGGAAATGTATGTATCTGGGGACAAACTATCTGGCTACTACGGGGGCCGCTACCGGGCTACTCCGGGGGCAGCTACCGGGCTACTACGGGGGCAGCTACCTGGCTACTACGGGGGCAGCTACCTGGCTACTGTGGGGGCAGCTACCTGGTACTACGTGGGCAGCTACTGGCTACTACGGGGGCAGCTACCGGGCTACTGTGGGGGCAGCTACCTGGCTACTGTGGGGCAGCTACCTGGCTACTGTGGGGGCAGCTACCTGGCTACTATGGGGGCTAACTACCTGGCTACTATGGGGGCTAACTACCTGGCTACTATGGGAGCTAACTACCTGGCTACTATGGGGGCAAGCTACCTGCCTATCTATGGGCAAGCCACCTAGCTACCTGAGGGCAAGCTACCTGGCTATCTATGGGCAAGCTACCTGGCTATCTATGGGCAAACTACCTAGCTTTCTATGGGCAAGCTACTTAGCTACCTGGGGCAAGCTACCTAGCTACCTGGGGTCAATTTACCTAGATATCTGGGGGCAAACTACCTAGCTACCTGGGGATTAGCTACCTGGGGGCAATTTACGTTGCTGCCCTACTCATGATAGCCATCAGCCACATGGTGATTAGTATTTCTGTATCTTATAGGCTTCTCCTTTGGACTGTGTCGGACGAGAGTTGTATCCATTTCTTTAAGAAAATGGTCAGTGAGGGCTGGTGTCGGGGAGTGTTAATTAAATAAAGTGTTTTTGTCTCTTATTTTTTACCACTATTTTTCCAGTGTTGGTAATAGAGGATCTGACAGATGTCTCTCTATTACTAGCGCTGAGGCTTGGTGTTAGCCAGTGGTGTTTTTCTGTCACTCCAAGGCTGACACCAAGCCCCAGTGCTAGTAATAGAGAGACGTCTGTCAGACACCTGTATTACTAACACTGGAAATAAATGGTAAAACAACCAACTGAAACAACACTGAAATTACATAAAGTCCACCGATTTCCACGACCATTGTATTAAATAAAAGGATCAAACACTGGTTCAATAAATCCATCAAAGTCCAACTGGGAAATCTGTAGGAAAAACAGAAACTTAGTCCTGAACCCCATCCCCTGCACCACCCGGAGATCATGCATCATGTCTGCAGCTGATCTTCTGGGTGCAGGGGAAGGAGTTCGGACCACACAATATAATTCTGTGGGATACAGGCCAGAGCTGTAGCACAATCTCCATGGGGTTAGTCCTCTGTTCCGCCTCGGAAACTGGGCATATACTTGCTCTCCCACCCCTAGGAAGTTTGTACAAAGTTGGGAAAAGTAAAGAGTTTCTAGAAAAGTGAAGATTCTAAGATATTTGTGTCCAAATCTGCATGGAGGAGTGTTGGCCAGGAGAAGTCGGCATAGTGGTGTTGACTGGATGGAGAAGAAAAGGGAACGTGACCGACTCATAAGAGGTACATCACCTGTGAGTCACTAAATATAACTGAACTGTAATCACTTATATGTGTGCAAAGTGTAATGGTTTATATTCAGTAATGGTGTGGCAGTAGTATTCAATCACTATGTGGTGGTGATATGTGGTCATGGTGTGGGGTTATAATTCAGTCACTATGTGGTCGTGATGTGGTATTTGGTCTTACTAGAATTATTGGTAATATTGGCCCTGGGATTTTGGTTTTGTTAAGTTATTTTGGTAAGATTCAAGTTACTGAAGCGAGACTGGGTGGGGAACCGTACAGATGGCAGAGACAGCGAGACAAAGTGGGCCCTTAAGATCAACTCCTCTGGTGGGCACTAGGCACCCCAGTCCGACACTGACTCTATATAGAACAAAGATCAGCTTCTCTTTTCTATCACATCCTGCACTTAGATAGGGCAGCATAAACCACCAGACAGGTTCCCTTTAAAGGAAAACACACACACGCGCACACCAAATGCATTATACATGTTTGGTGTCGTATAGTAAAGCATTCCTGGAACAATGTAGAGACAATCCAATACAATAAAGCAGTCCCTCCTCTTCCCTGGCCCAGAGACCCCTATACCACAAAAGACAACAGCATTCTTCTAAATGGCACAGGAAAGGTGAGGGCCTTGTTACAGAAGTTGGAGGGGGCGGCGTTCCTCTTGACGGATCATCCTCAAACTTCTAATAAAGTTGTTTTGTGAACTTGCATAGTTTCTAAAGTAGAAAACTGTGTAATTTGGCAACAGAACAGCAAACTAAAAATGTTTTGAGACTATTTTGTGCAGTCTGGGAATAGAAGCACAAGGTGAAGGTCTTGTGAAAAGTCCTTTTACTCAGTGATGGGAAACATATTGGAACCAGAGAAAATTGGATAGAGTTTTCTTTTCTGCTTTCTAATGGCTTCTGGGGTCCGGCTTTCAATCAGCGTTACAATCTGTTCCATTTAACTATGGAAGGAAATACTGAAGTGGGTGTAAAAGTGAGGAGGAACGATGAAACATAACATCTGTTAGGACAAATCCGATCGACAATCTATTCCAATATCAGTAAGAACCATCATGTACGGAAACTATGCAGCATAACAAGTCGGCTGCACTGCATTAATCCAATGTGACGTTACATCACTTGAGATTTCATTCACATTCTGTACAAGGTCTGAAATATCTTGCCGGGTCACAAAACAACTTATAGAACAATAGAAAGAGCAAAACACATTAGTCATAATCAAGATCCAGTATAAGAAAGAACGTAAGAGCCTAAGAACCAGTCAAAAGACTCTTATACGGGATGACAAGAATTTACAAATCTGTACAGACAATAGATGTTGCTATTGTGAAACAGTTACAATGTCTCCTGTTTGTCTCTTACATAGTACCTAATGAAACATTTTTGATGGACGGTTTCCTGATCTGGAATTCAAAAGGGGTGGTGGTAAAGTTCAATGGTACCAAATGGGAACTTTTATTTGGGTTTAGGAGCGTTCCCAGCTGCTATGTGTTGATGGAGTTTTATCGTTTGAACTGTTCATGCTGTTCAGCTAATTCTCAGAGATTGAATTTGAAATCCAGGGGCGAGTCTCTTCTCTCAGCAGGCGTGTCTCTCCTCACTGAAGACCTGTGACATCATCATTCTGGGTGAGGCAGTAGAAGCAGAAGGATGTCTGCCGAGAACAGCTATACAGCCTCCTGCATGCTGCTCCTGTGTCTGGAGAGCTTCAGGCTGCACAAGCTCCTTGCTGTGCTATATGCAGTTATACACACAGCCTGAACTGATGAGACATGTGAGGAGTGTACACTGCCCCCCCACCTTCCCCTCTGTTACCAGACAGCAGACTGGGTTATATGGAGCAATGCACACTGCCCTCCCCTCCTCCTCTCCCCCTGTTAACAGGCAGAAGACTCTATACTGAGTTATATGAGGAGATCTGTGACTTAAACAGCCAGTAATTGCCCAGATCATTCACCCTAGAGCTGGGAGATGTGTATACAGCCAGCAGATCTTGCTTTCACTATCGATTTTAACAGCTCAGAGGGGAGAAAACAGAGAGTGTGCAGGCAGCCAATCACAGCGCAGGGGGCGTGGCCGGGGCATTTCCTGTCTGGGGACGTATCCGAACATTCTGAATGAAATGTCAGCCAGCCAATCACAGTGCAGGGGGCATGTCTAGCGGGTGGCATCTAGCCAGGGGGCGTGTCCCGACCAGCAGCAGCAGAAACAGAATACAGAATTACAGAAAAGCTCATATCTCCTAAACCATGTGACTTAGGTAATGCAACCCAATTACAAAAGTGCTTATTTTTACTGTCCCCATAATCATGATCTTTGTAGCGATAAAACCCCTTTAAGGTGCCATGCAATATGTATTAGTAAGTATATTAAGAGGTCGGTGCCCCTTTAGAATTGTTCACCCAGTTCTGTTACCAACAAGGTGCTTTGTCTGGTATGAATAGGAATGAGCGGCAGTTCTTCCTATATACAGTCCTCACTTAGTAGTGATGCTGTAAGGAAAAACAAAAGTCCAAAGGGGCTAGTGTAACTAAAGAGGTATTCTTACTGCATAGTGAGAATACAGCAGCTCTACAGCAGTAATTGGCTTATCAGTTCTGCTATTCTGAGCCTGTTGGCGAGACATTGGTACTAGAAGGGTCTAACCAGCAAGGCAGAAGACTACAGAGCTATAAAGGGTTAAAGTTTGTCAGTAAGAAAACAAACAAGCTCCTGTGCTGCTGAGAAGACACAGCAGGGAGTGACCTCACCATCCCTGCCAGGGCTTATAGAGCAGAGAGAGGTGATCAGTAATCTAGATCAGCTTACAAGGAGGAGAAAAGAACTGATCTAACTCAGAACAGCAATGTACTTTGTCATAGTGTTTATTTACCTTTGCCTAAATGTTTAAAGCCAATCAATTAAATGGAAAAACCCCTTTGAAGAGGTTTTATCGTTTGAACCGTTCGTACACTTGAGCTAATTCTATCACAATCAATTTCAAATCCAGGGGCGAGTCTCTTCTATCAGCAGGCGTGTCTCCCCTCACTGAAGAGCTGTGACATCATCATTCTGTGTGTGCAGTGGAAGGATGTCTGGAGAGGACAGCTCTGCAGCCTCCTGCATGCTTCTAATGTCTGCAGAGCCTTCAGTTTCAGGCTCCACAAGCTCACAAGTTATATTTACAGCCTGAACTGATGAAACACATGTGAGGAATGCACACTGCCCTCCCTCCTCCTCCCCCATCTGTTATCAGGCAGGAGACTGTATAAGATTGTGTTATATGGAGGGAGCATAGGATATAAGACTGTGTTATATGAGGGGAGAGTGAATCTAGAAGTAACAGTTAAACAGTCAGTAATTGCCCAGATCTTCCACCTTAGAGCTGGTATAGAACCAGCAGCCCTCTCACATAGCTGGTTTCACTTTTGGTTTCTCACAGCTCAGAGGTGAGTAAACACAGAG
The DNA here is from genome assembly GCA_025379985.1 of Phyllomedusa bahiana. Lineage (NCBI taxonomy): Eukaryota > Metazoa > Chordata > Amphibia > Anura > Hylidae > Phyllomedusa > Phyllomedusa bahiana. The sequence continues at coordinate 146 of JAODAL010010359.1, read as the reverse complement.
TGTGCGGGCAGCTAATCACAATGAAGGGTGCATGTCCCTGGAGTTCCCATCAGGGGGCATGTCCCAACAGGCTGAATGAAATGTTAGCCAGCCAATCACAGAAAAGGGGGTGTCACGACCAGCAGCTGCAGAGATAGCTGTGATGA